>JAODAL010060352.1:0-20938 GCA_025379985.1 Phyllomedusa bahiana | reverse complement strand
AATTTTTTCCCTTTAAACCCTAATTCACAACAAAGGTTAATTACAACTGTATCTCTTGTTGTGTGGCGAAAGAAAAACACGAAAATTGTAAACCCCGCTAAAAAGCACTGGGTTTTGGGGCCCAATTTTTTGGGCCCAAAATTTAAAACCCAAAGTTAATTAAGCTTTTTTTTTCCCTTGGTGTGTTTAAAAAAATAAACCGTTTTTTTTAAAACGCCAAAATATATAAATTTTTCCTGTAGCCAAATTCCCACAAGCAAAGGTTAATTACACTGTATCCTTTTTGTGGGCGGAAAAAAACACGAAATTTGTAACACCTAAAAACCCTACTAGTTTGTGGGGCCCAAATTTTTTGGCGAAATTTTAAACATCCAGGGGTTAATAAGCTTTGTTTTGCTGGTGTGCTGAAAAAAAATAAACCGTTTTTTTTAAACCCCAAAAAAAATATATTTTTTTCCGTAGCCTAATTCATGTCCTTGGGTTTAAATTTAACCCCTTTTGTGCTTTTCCCTTTTAAAGTAAAACACAAAAGTTTTTTTAAAAACCGACAATACAAGTAAATTTTTCCTGGCCATTTGTGGGAAGCGAAATTTTATATCCAATTGTTACCCAAGTTTGGGTTATTTGGGGTTCCCATTTGGAGTAAAAAACAGGGTGTAATTTATCATATAAAAGATATATCACCAAACATTGTCTGTACTTTTTCGAACAAACAGATGTCAAAACCGGGAAGTCCAGGCTCTGAAACCTGCAGGGGGCATGGCACAAAAAACCCCTGGGAACAGGGCCCATTTTTCCCCAGCACAGCAAGGGGACGTCGCAGCGGGGGTCACTCGGTGAGGCCCACAACAGCTGCTGCATCTAGGGGCCGTTTTTTTTTTTTCAGAAACCCCAAAGGGGTTCTTGTTTGGGTTGACTAGGTCACCCCTCTTCCTCCCAAATTACATTTTGAAAACCCCCAGCCAAGATTTCGGGGGAAACCCTTTCAGCCCACAACCCTTATTTTTCATCCCCCGGGGGAGGGGGTCAGCGGCCCTCACCGGTCCTCAGCACGCCTCGCCCACCCTTTTTCCCCACCAAGAAAAAACAAATGTGGTCTGGGTTTCGGGGGCCACAATAAGCAGGAAAAACAATTTGGGAGGGGCAGTCACACAAATTTTGGGCAAAAAATGATGTTGTAGCCGACCACATTTGGGAGGGGGTGAGGAAAGGGGCTTCAAAAACGTCAGGAGAAAAGGGCTCAGTTTGGGCGCGTAAAGGAAAGGGGCGAAAGCCAGCAAGTGGGTCCGTGGGGGCCGTGAGTCAGCAGGAAAAGCACAGTGGAGGTCGGGAGCCAAGCGGCCACGGGTAGAAAACCCCTTCGAAGGGCCAAAAATTAGCGGCACAGGGCTCAGCAGGCAGCGGCGGCAGTAGTCACCCCATTGCGGAGCGTTGGGGAAAAAACCATACTCGGCCCTTTTTGCAGTTCTTTGCTAAGACCAAACCGGGGGAGCCAATATGGGTATATGTAAGAAACTGTAAGCAGAAAGTGAAGCGGGCCAGGGGGCTTTAAAGTTGGCACCCCCCGGGCCCCGCTCCAAAACATTTCAAACGTCACCCCTCCGGTTTGGGCCCGGGAAAACGTGGCTCAGATGGGTTGGGCCCCTCCCCGCTGCGCATCAACGCAGCCCGCCCGCAGCGCCCATGGCACCAGCCATTTTCAGCCCCTTTAAGGGGCCCCCCACCTCTGCGAAGGGGCTGTTTCTCTTTTACTCATCTCCCGGTCCAGAAAACTCCTCTCCTCGTACTCAAGGCGCCAGCCCTTTTGTTTCATCGAGGCGATTGCAAAGAGACAACAGTATGCGTCCAAAACCATCCCAAAGTTTCAGCATCTAGACCGTGGACCTGTCCAAGTTGTTTGTACTAACCGCAGCCCTCCCATTCCAATGGTGGAGACTCTTGCACCGATCAGAGAACTAAATGGCTTTTGCGAGAAACAGATGGAGAGTTCCAAGCCCGGGGTAAAAATTTCTTTCCAAAAAGGCATAACCAGGCACATCCATAAATATTGATAGAACAGAAGGTGGGTCCAGTCCTTGAGCTGTATCGATGTTCCAAGGTTCACGTCAAGCGCGGACGTCAGAGCTTTAAGCTACGGATCATGGCCATACATGTCCTTAGACGGCCCACTGGGTGAATGTCAGTCCAGCCCAGGCACACCAACAACTAGGACAGAGACGCCGCTTTCTCTCCACTTTTTCAAACAAAAGACAGCAGCACCTGGCGCCAATGTCCCCACCTCCTCCTCCACACCACCAACCTATCTCAGCCTCCACAAGTACGCTCCATCATACCACAATGTTTAGGGCAAGCGGTGTCACGTCATTTTCAACACCAGGCTTGCCTCGGCGAACGATGTCACACAGGGAGGAACTGCTCTGGGCAGTCATGTCAGCAAGAAATCGATTGTCTTTCTCCGTCGCCAACTGCAAATCGGAACCAAGTGATGACGAAAATGGAGAACGAATTGTGTGTCCGCGCCTGCAAACGGAGGAGGATGGTCCATGTTCCCTGCATGGGCACGTGTTTCAATACTGTTGTGAAAAGGTTCCAGAAGTCTTCCACCGATCTATCAGAACATTCTGAAAAATGTCCAGGGAAACTGTGCATTCCACTTATCCATTCGTACAAAGCCAGGAACTACCCTCCTCTAATTGCAGCGGCAGAAATGGCCTCCCCCCCCAAGCACGACTCTGATATGCGATGTTTTTCCAACCCGCTGGAATTCCAGCCAGCACATTTTGGACCGACTGTATGAACAAGACAGGCCATTAACGATTTTTTGATGATCCAGCAGACAGAATACTCCCCCAGTTAAACTTTGATGTCAGCATTGCAGCTCCTGCGTGACACCTGCCGTTTGTTGAGGCCATTCGAGTGGCGACTATTTGTCAGTCGTCAGGACTACGTTTAGTAACGTCATTCCACTGCTTCATGTCCTGTAAACAGAGCTGAAAAGATCTGTCTGGCAGGGACTGGAGACGTGGCGACAACATCTCGTGGCCAGCATGAGTCCCCCGGTGGGGACTGAAATGGAGGAGTGAGGAGTAGACATTGTGAGCAGAAGGCATTGTACTTGGTGAAATGAGTGGAATGTTTCTACCCAGGTGACAAGAGAGGAGAGCAGGAGCAGCTGTATGTATGTGGATGTGAGATGAGGAAATGATGCAGATGACCGTCACAATCACCGTGGCAGGTATACAGGTATTGAAAAGAGGTCAGTGAGCCCCTCAGATTCACTTGTGTGGCAGATGGAACGCAGCATGCTGATTTTGCCAGCGTATTGACAGCCGAAAAGTCAGCATCCAGGCAGAGGGGATTTCTTCTGCTCTCCACCCGAATGGACCCCTCGCTACCCGTCCAAAATGGGGAGCCTTTTTCCCACTATAGAGAGGGAAGCACAAACTCAAATACTATATGGAAATCAACCATAATCATTGCCGCTTCTGCCCTATGTGTCGGCACGTCCCCCACCTCTGACAGGTCTGACCGGGGGTTCCTCAACTCACGACTACTGCCCCGCGGCTGCTTAGTGGAAGTTGGGGGTAGGAGCAGTACAGCTCCATCAGTAGTGTAACCTAAGTCTGGAGTCACTGATGAGCATCTTCCACACCCTCCTAGTGAGAGGCAGTCCGCCAACAGCAGCACAGACCTGGACATCCCTGAACCAACAGTTATGGCCTACTACTTGGACATCACTCTGCCAACCTCAGTTAGAAATCCGCTGGACTAACTGGGCAGCCAAACTGGATGTGTGCCGCAACTGCCGAGTTTGCAGTGGAGAAGCTGTCCTGCCCAGCCAGTAGTGTCGGCATCAGAGCGGTGGTTCAGTGCGGCGGTTTTGCCATCGTACCCCAAGGAGAACCCGTCTAGTCCACGGAAATGTTGAACAGACTGACCTTTGTAAATGAATCAGGGTGGATCGGCCCAGGATTGTCCCACACACCAATGCCTTAGCGTCAGTCTGGGTCAAACTACCTGCCTCAGCCCTATTCTGATGCCGCCACCCCACACGCCTGATGCCACACATTCAGCTGACAGTTTCTTTTCTCCATCTGCCTACCACCATCTTTACCAGGGACTCGGTAAGCCACCACTACCTCAACACTCTGTCATTTGGTGCCACACTATGACCTCATGCTGCTGCTTGCTTTGCTTTGCGTGACATATCACACTGTGACATTGTGCAACTGTCTGACCCTCATGCTGTCGTGCTGTGGCTGCTGCCAATGTCCTCCACACTGTTGCCTTTGATCCCACTGCCTGACCTCATGCAGCTTGCCCCGTGACCATCCGCTCTCAGTCATTGTGCACTCTTGTGGCTTCCTCCTGATTGTCCACCTCCGAGAAATGCTCAATTGTTCCACAGCTCTGACCTCATCTGCTGCAGTAAACCCCTGGCCGTGTGCCCTCCATCACTGTGTCCAGGATCCACTGCCTGAACTTCATGCTGCTGCCGTGCGTGTACCTTCTCTCGCTCTCAGTCATTGTGTCCATTCTAGTGGCTTCCTCCTGTTTTCACACCCCTCCAGAATGTCATTGTGCCACTGCACTGACTCATGCTGCTGCTGTCGTGCCCCTCCACACTGTGTGATTGTTCCACTCTTTGGCCTAAAACAGTTTTGCCGCCTCCAGAATGTCATTGTCCACTGCCTGATCTCCATACTGCTGCCGCCGTGACTCCACACGTGTGAATGTGCCACTCTGTGGCCTAATAACAGTTTGCCGCCTCCAGAATGTGCATTGTGCCACAGCCTGATCTCATACTGCGCTGCCGCTGTGACCTCCACACTAGTGTGATTTGGTGCCACCTGTGGCCTAATACTGTTTTGGCCCGCCTCCAGAAGTGTCATTGTAACCACAGCCTGATCTCATACTGCTTGCCCGCCGAGAACCTCCACACCAGTGAGATGTGTGCCCACTATGTGGCCTAATACAGTTTTTGCCGCCTCCAGAATGTCATTGTGCCACTGCCTGATCTCATGCTGCTGCAGACGTGACCTCCACACTGTATCCATTGTGTCACTCTGTGGCCTATATAACTGATTTGCCAATCCTCCAGAATGTCATGGTGCCACTGCCTTCATGTACCTCATTGTGCTGCCGCCGTGACCTCCGCGCTTCATCATTGTGCCACACTGTACTTCCTCCTGTTTTGAGCCACCTCCAAAAGTCCTTGTCCACTGCCTGACCTATACAGTGCTGCTCGGCCGTACCTCCGCTCTCAGTCATTGTGCCACTCTGCTCTTCTCTCCCTTTTTGCCACCCCAGAAGTCCATCGTGCCACTCTCTGACTCATGCTGCTGCTGTGAGTGACTCCCGACGTGCCCTCCACACTGTGTCATTGTGCCACTGCCTGACCTCATGCTGCTGCCCGCGGCCGTGACCTCCGCTCTCAGTCATTGTGCCATTCTTTGGCTTCCTCCTGTTTTCCCACCTCCAGAATGTCATTGTGCCACTGCCTGATCTCATACTGCTGCCGCCGTGACACTGTTAGACACCAGCTCAGGTATAACCTACAACACCGCCATATAGAGACCACATAGAGGTCAGACACCAGCTTAGGTATAACCTACAACACCGCCATATAGAGACCACATAGAGGTCAGATACCAGCTCAGGTATAACCTACAACACTGCCATATAGAGACCACATAGTGATCAGACACCAGCTCAGGTATAACCTACAACACCGCCATATAGACCACATAGAGGTCAGACACCAGCTCAGGTATAACCTACAACACCACCATATAGAGACCACATAGAGGTCAGACACCAGCTCAGGTATAACCTACAACACCGTCATATAGAGAACACATAGAGGGGACACATAATCTCCAAAAAATTGGGAATCTCACAAGAGAACAAAGAGTGACTTTTGATCACTATATTTACTATTTTGCCATAGGCAAACTTAAACTCTATCAGTTCTCTATCTATTAAACACTAAAACGTAACTTATATTATATCTAACTCTTAACCTCTATACACACTATTTAAAAACCTGATCTCTATCCTCATCATTTAACCCTTTTTGCTTCTGAAAGAGGGAATAACTCCCTTTCTATCATCAAGTCTGGTGGAACTCCACCTATTAACAGGAGAGCCTTGTATCTATAGCAAAGTACTAGCTTCAGTAAGGGATCCCAAGCCAACTACTTGGGCAGTCGTCCTAATCTCATAGACACAGAACAAATAAGGCCCCCTTGTGACACCGTCTGCAGCAGGTGACACTTGTAGGACAGAGGTGAGAGATCACAATTTAAAAACGGTCATGCCTTTGACTCGCGACATATTTCGCCAGCTAACCTGGCTTCATAAGGCTTAGGAGGTTCCGATCACATGTGGTCTATGAGTCACTTCCTTTATATATCATGTTAGGTAAACACCCCATTCAGGTGCTCACCCATTTAGCCATCTAGAGAATCCACCATAATGCCCAATCCCCCTTCCGCTGTGCGCACACTCATAACATTGTCCTGCAAATGCTGCCACCATGTCTCATGAGCCAACAAACCTTCTGTCAAATTCGCCATCGTCCATAAAGGGCTTGCGCCCTTCGTACCGTACTGGCCCTGTGCCAATGCACTGCACCAACAACACCTCAGCCCTGACTGTGATGGCTTCCATCGCTCACTTCTCTCATATTATTGCAACTGCCGTGCCTCTACCAGAAGGAACCAAGCAGACTAGATTTTCACATTACACAAGACACTGCCATCGTGTCAATTTCCCAAAGCCCCTCTCTTCAACTTCTAATATGCTTTATCATTGGGAACTTTAAAACTCCACTGTACTATAGACACTCTCATTATATTTCCCACAAAGCTCTTCTCCATTTGTATGTGTATATGCTTATTCATTCCAATAGAGAGCAGGCCTCATTTATATACTGTTCCACGCATTGTATAGTATTGTCTCCAAGGACTATAGTCTAAACTTAATTTCTCTTTCAAGTAATATTCTGACTCTTTTTATTAATACTGTCGGCTCTGATGGCTAGCCCTACCCACACTCTGTCTACAAGTGTCACCTGCTGCAGACGGGTCACAACCGGGGCCCTTATTTGTTCTGTGTCTATGAGATTGGGACGGACTGCCCAGTAGTTGGCTTGGGATCCTTATGTAGCTTAGTATTGGCTGCAAGCAGTTAGGGACTCCCTTTAGGTAGTATTCAGGCAGTAGTTAGGGTATACTGGCAGTTAGGGTTCCCCTTTAGTAGTATACAGGCACTTAGGGTCCCCCTTTAGGTAATTTAAGGACAGTTAGGGTCCACCTTAGGTAGCGAACAAGCAGTTTAGGCCTCCTCTTAGTATTATACAGGCAGTTTGGCCTCCCTTTAGGTAGCTATACAGGCAGTTTGTGGCCTCCCTTAGGTAGTATAAGGCAGTTAGGGTCCCCCTTTTGGTAGTATACAGGCATTTAGGGGCCCTTCAGCTGTGTGCAGGAACGTCAGGGCCCCCTTTAGCCCCCCCCCCCCCCCACACCCCCCCCCCCCCCCCCCCCCCCCCCCCCCCCCCCCCCCCCCCCCCCCCCCCCCCCCCCCCCCCCCCCCACCCCCCCCCCCCACCCCACCCCCCACCACACCGCCCCACCCCGCCCCCCCCCCCCCCCCCCCCCCCCCCCCCCCCCCCCCCCCCCCCCCCCCCCCCCCCCCCCCCCCCCCCCCCCCCCCCCCCCCCCCCCCCCCCCCCCCCCCCCCCCCCCACCCCCTAGTGTGCAGGACGTCAGGGCCTCCTTAGTTTTTCTTGGGTTGTCAGGGGCCCCCCCCACCCCCTTTTGTTTTTTAGGTGGAGCTAGGCCCCCATTAGTTTCAGGTAGTCAGGGCCCCCCTTTAGTTTTAGGTAGTTAGGGCCCCCTATAGGAAGTCAGGTCCACCCTTAGGCTGTCAGTTCCCCCCTTAGGTAGTCAGGGCCCCCTTTAGGCAGTCAGGGCTCCCTTTAGGCAGTCAGGGCTCCCTAATTGTTTGTATAGTCAGGGCTCATTTTAGGCAGTCAGGGCCCCCTTTAGGCTATCAGGGCCCCCTTAAGCTGTTAGATTGCCAGGGCCCCCCTGTAGTTAGTCAGGGCCTCCTTAGATTGCTAAGGCCCCCCTGTAGATAGTCAGGGCCATTAGGTAGTTAATAAAAAAAAAAAAACACAGACTTACCTTTTTTACGCTCCTGGCCGCTCCCTCCAGCTTCTATTGCCACCCTGCATAGGCGGTGTGGTGATGTGACGTCACTGCGCCGCCTACATCACCAGTAGGGGCCGGCGCCTGGCAGGCTGAAGGCCTAACGCCTTCAGCCTGCAAGGGAGTGTTGCTACTGTACCAAAATATTCCATGCAATTAAATTGTTAAACCCCTATAAAGGTTTAGCTTATCATCTGATGCCGTGCAATACAACAGCTTTTATAGCACTAAGGGTGCTTTCAAGTTTGAAAGTTTGGTGCACTTTTACTGCACGCCATTAACTGACTTTATTACCAGTAAGCTTCTTTCAGTTGTCTAAATTGTTTGTAAAGGTGATTCAAGTAAGCAATCAATGAATGTGTTTGAAGTCTTGTGGATTAAAAACACACTAATTGATTACTCACTTTCCAAACAATTTAGTTAAGTGATAGAAGCTTGCTAGTAACAAAGACAGTTTAATTGGAGCGCAGTTAAAACTGCACCAAAACTGTGCTGTGTGAAAGCACCCTTAGGGTTATGAGTTTAATGTGGTTGCAATTGTAACTTGGGAACGCAAACAGTGTGATTGGTGCTATGTTTGAAGAAATTTGAAAATAACCAGGTAACACATTTCTGTATTTTTTACTGTTCATATGAAAGATTATACAATGTACAAAAGCTGGCAATTCAGTAAAAGAAAAGCTATAAAAAGACTCAGGATAGATAGGATAGATAGTTAGATAGATAGATAGATGGATAGATCGTTAGATAGTTAGATAGATAGATAGATAGTTAGATAAAACAAAGCATTGAAAAAAAGTTCTTGAGTATTGTAATTGGTCTCAGGGAGCAATTTCTTGTACACAATTGATAATCTGAAAAGAGATTAAGATAAAATTACACTTTCAATAAAAACGGCAATGTATTGGTTCTAGCAGTGTTATTTATTACAGACCCTAATTTTTCAAGAATGTGACATCTTGTCATTGTGTCTAGCATAGTGTATTATATGTGTGTTATATGGGTGGGGGATCAGAGTGTATTATATGAGTGTTATATGGGTGGGAGAGAAGAGTGTGTATTATATGGGTGTTATATGTTTGGGTGAGCAGAGTGCATTATATGTAGAGATGGGCGAATTTCTCAAAAATTCGATTCGGTCACTTCGCCGAATTTTACCGACATATTCGTCTTTCCGAATTATACTTGCGGCACGTATCGCGTTCAAAGCAGCTTTTTACAGGCTGCACAGAGCCTGCAGGGTGCTATAGAACGTTGTGCCATGCTTAAATATGCACAGAGGGAGCTTGGTTTGGTCTTTCATACAATGTTGTGTTTTTGTATATGACACGCAGATGACT
The DNA here is from genome assembly GCA_025379985.1 of Phyllomedusa bahiana. Classification (NCBI taxonomy): domain Eukaryota; kingdom Metazoa; phylum Chordata; class Amphibia; order Anura; family Hylidae; genus Phyllomedusa; species Phyllomedusa bahiana. The sequence continues at coordinate 11,385 of JAODAL010060352.1, read as the reverse complement.
GCCGCCGCTCTTAGATTCGGCTTCACTATTAAAATTCCACTGGGCCAATTAAGTGGGCAAAACTGACCAAAACGCAAAGGCGGGCTGGAATGTTGCCTAGATAAAGTCATGCCAGCAAAAGATGGATAAAAACAAGACTGAGCAGCTAAGGGTGGCAAAATTTAGTGACAGAGTGTGGACGGTGACGGCAGGCAGCCACAGCAGCATGGAGTCACGGCAGTGGGCACAATACATTCTGGAGGTGCAAAACACGATGGAAGCCCACAGAGTGCACAATGACTGAGAGCGGAAGGTCACGGCGGCAGCAGTATGAGGTCAGGCAGTGGCACAAGACATTCTGGAGCGGCCCCAAAAACAGTATTAGGCCCAAAGAGTGGCACAATGATACAGTGTGGGGAGGTCACGAAAGCAGCAGCATGAGATAGGCAGGGGCACAATGAATTCTGGAGGTGGCAAAAAGGAGGTAGCCAAGAGTGGCTCAATTGATGAGAGACGGGGTCACGGGCGGCCGGCGGCCGCAGCATGATAGTCAGCGGCAGTGGCAACAATGACAACAATTTGGAGACATGGCAGGCAACACAGCAGCAGCATGAGAAGGTCAGACAGTGGCACAATGAACAGTGTGGATGTCACGGCAACAGCAACAGCAAGCAGCAGCATGAGGTAACAGTGGCACAATGACAGAGTGTTGAGGTGGGTGGCAATCCCGTCCTGGTAAAGATGGTGGTAGGCAGATGGAGAAACTGGCAAGCAGCATGTGTGGACATCAGGGGGGTGGCGGCATCAGAATGTGGCTGAGGCAGGTAGTTTGAACCCTGACTGACGCCTAAGGCATTGGTGGTGTGGAAAATCCTGGCCGTCCACGCCTGATTCATCTTGACAAAGGTCAGTCGTTTCCACAATTTCCCGTGGACAAGGGGTTTCTCCTTGGTGGTAACGATGGCCCCCGCTGCACTGTAACACCCGCTTGATGCCACCTCTACTGGCCGGGGCAGGCCAGCTTCTCCACTGCCAAACTCGGCATGGTGCGGCCACACATCCTGTTTGGCTGCCCAGGGTTCCAGCGGATCTTCTAAATGAGGTGCCAGAGTGTGTCAAGTAGGCCAAACTGTTGGTTCCAGGGAATGCTCCAGGTCTGTGCTGCTGCTGGCTGGAATGCCCTCCTCACTAGGCGGGTGAAGGAAGCTGCCGCTCATCAGTGATCTCTCAGACGTAGGTTATACTGATGAGCTGGTACTGCTCTAACCCCCCAAACTTCCCCAGCAGCGCGGCAGTAGTACGTGAGCGCTGAGGAAACCGCCGGTCAGGTACCTGTCAGAGGAGGGGACGAGTGCCGCACATAGGCAGCGGCCCACATGATTAGGGGTTTTCCCCCTATAGTATTTGAGTTTGTTTTTCCCTCTCAATAGCTGGGAAAAAGGCTCCATTTTGGACCGGTTTGGAGGTCCAATAGGGTGGAGAGCCAAAAATATCCCTCTCCCGGATGCGGGGATTTTTTTTCGGCTGCCTAGCCAGGAATAAGCATGCTGGGGCCTCTGAAAAGGGACCCCGGGGAGGGGCTCCTGCTCCTTTCCCTGTATACTGCCACGGTGCGGGGGGTCTCTGCCTCTTTCCTCATTCATCCACCTCTCCAGTGCCCCTGCCCTCCTCTCTTGTCCCCTGGGTGAAAACCCACAATTTCACCAGAAAAATTGCTTCTGTCCAAGCCCTCCCCCTCCCCCTTTCCTTTTAGTCCCCAGGGGGATCCTGTGGCCACGAGATGTTCCCCAGTCTCCAGTCCCCTGCCGACAGTTTTTTAGCATCTTTTCCCAGGACTGAAGCAGGGGAATGATTTTTATTCATCCCCGGGGAAAAAAAACGTCGCCTCTCGAAGGGCCCTCAACAAACGGCGGGTGTCACGCTGACTGCATGGTGAATAAGTTACCAGGGGAGTACTTTTTCCCCTGGATCATCAAAAAATCTTAAATGGCCTTTCTTGTTCATACGTCGGCCCAAATGTGCAGGGGGGAATTCCAGGGGGGGAAACATCGCTTTATCAGATTTGTGTTGGGGGGGGGCCGTTCTGCCGCTAAAAATCGGGGAGGGTTTTCCGGGTTTTTTTCAAATGGGTAAAGTGCATCCCACAGTTTCCGGGGCCTTTTTTCAGAATGTTCTAAAGATCGGTGGAAAGTTTCAGGAACCCTTTTTTCACAACCAGTTGAACGGTGCCCCATCAGGGAAACCCTCCCCCCTCGGTGCAGCGGGACACCATTTTCCCTCCATTGCCCGTCCCCATGGTTCCGATTTGCGTTGGGCGGAGAAAGCCAACACGATTTCTTGCTGCATGACGGGGGAGAGTTCCCCCCCTGTGTGACTTGTTCGCCGGGGAACCCAGGTGTAAATGCGTGACCCCGCTGTGCCCTACACATTGGTATGATGGGAGTATTGTGGAGGTGAGATGGTGGTGGTGGTGGGGAGGAGGAGGCGGAATTGGGCAGGTGCGCAGTTTGACAACTGGAGGAGAAAAGGGCGTCTCCGTCAAGTTGTTGGTGTGCCTGGGGGTGGGAAACACATTCACCCGTGGGCCCAAAGGGCATGTAATGGCCCGACCGTGTTACAGCCCAGACGTCGCGCTGCGTGCACCCTTTGGAACAAACGATAAGTCAAGGACTGACCCCCTTCTTTTTTACATTTTATGAAGTGCTGGTACTGCCTTTTTGGAAAAGAAATTACGGGTTGGAACTCTCCCTTCGGGTTGGCAAAGCCATTGTTCCTAAGGTGCAGAGTCCCCCATTTGGAAGGGAGGGCGCAGTACCAAAAAATTGGGCAGGGCACGGCAGCTGTGCCCTTAGGTGGTTGGACGCATACTGTTGTCTCTTTGCAAAGCCCTCCTGAAGAATTGGCCCATGAGTGCGAGGAGCAGGAGCACTGGACCGGGGATGTGTAAAGAGAAACAGTCCCCTTTGCAGAGGTGGTGGAGCCCCTTGACTGGTGCATTTGGGATGGTGCCCCTGGGCGCTGCTGCTGCTGCTGTTTCTGGGGGCAGGATTGGACCACAAACTGGCCCGTTTCTCCCAGGCCACGGGATGGGCGCTGATGTGTTTACGCAGGGCCTGGTGCCAACGTTGTCCTGGCACGCTTAAACTTTCTGCCCCAGATTCTACAATATATTACATATTCGGCTCCTCCGGGTTTCTTAGCAAAGAAACTTGCCACACCGCGAGTATTGGTTTTTACCGCCAACGCTCCGCACTGAGTGAATACTGCCGCCGATGCCCGATGAGCCACTGGTGCTGCTACTTTCTTCGGGACCTGCGAAGTGGTTATTTTTACCCCCGTGGTCGCTTGGCTCCGACCTCATTACTGCTGGAATATCTGTGAATCACGGCCACCAACGAGCCCACTTGCTGGCTCGATGATGAGTGACGCGCAAGCTGACGCCCTCATTACCCCCTGGACGATGATGAAAGCACTTGCTCACCCGGCTCCCAAGTGCGAGTCGGCTACATCATCAATCTATTTGTGGTTTCATCGTCACCTGCTGTCCTCTCACGGTTTGGTTTGCGAGGCTGAACTCTCTACAACATGACCTCCAATGCCATAATCCACTTCTTATACTTTGCAGCCTAATGCAAGAAGCAGGCCAATTTGGACCCATTTTCTTCGCTGCACAAGTAGCTGCTGACTGCCCTCCTCAAATTGTTCATCCTCGAGATATAGTGGCGCTGAGCCCAGAACCACTAGTGATCTCTGACTGAGGGAACGGATGGGTAAGAGGCGGGCTAGGAACAGGTGAGGGGCCGATGACTGCTCCCGGGCCATACCAACTATGGTTGTGTTCTGAGGATCCCACCGACTCTTGGCTGGGGTTGTCAGATGGTCATACTTGGTAGGAATTGAGGTTGACCTAGTCTACCAATCACAGAACCTTTGGGTTGCTGAACCAACACACGGACGCTAGATGGACAGCGGGAGCAGTTGTGGCTCACCGAGTGTCCACTGCTGCAGACGTCCCCTTTGCTGTGCACTGGCCGGCCCTGGGCCTGTTCCAGGAATGTTTGTGCCATGCCACTCGCAGATGCAGAGCCTGCCACCTCTCTGTCTGGACATACTGTTTGTTCTAAAATGTACAGACACTGTTCTTTGATGTTGAATATCTGTTTTTGTTAAATATACACCCTGTTTTTGACTCCCAATGAACACTGTAACAAGCTTGGTAAACCTTGGATATAAATTGCGCTCCACAAATGGCAGGAAAAATTTACTTGTATGTGTCGTTTTTAAAAACACTGTGTGTTTTTCTTAATGTAAATGCAACAAACAGCCTTTTTTAACCTTCGGATATGAATTAGGCTACAGAAAAATGTATATATTTTGGCGTTGAAAGCAGTTTATGTTTTGTCAGACACAACAGACAAATAATAGCTTAATTAACCCATGGATGTAAATTGCGCTAAGAAATTTGAGCCGCTCTAAATAGTAGTTTGTAGCGTGTTACAATTCGCATGTTGTCTACGCCAAACAACAAGAGATACAGTTGTAATTAACCTTTTGCTTCGTGGTGAATTTAGGCTACAGGAAAAATTTTTATTATTTTGCGTTTGAAAAAAAGTCGGTTTTCTTGGGGTCAGCACACCAGCAAACAACGCTTAATTAACCTGGATGTTTAAATTGCGCAATAGAATATGAGCAGCCAAAAATGAGTGGTGGTATTTGTATTGTAAAAACGCTGTTTCTTTAAATGAAGTACAACAGCAAATGGATTAGATTCCCACTTGGATATTGAATGTATATGCAGCTGAAGGGGACGGCACACACTGGATGTCGATCCATACTCCAAAAAATTAGAATAGGAAGAAATAGAGAACTGTCTCTGTGACAAAGCTGAGACACCCCACAGAAATCGTATATAAAAAATCAATTTTCTCGTAAGAGCTAATCAAGCCCGCGGCAGCACCTTCACTGATGAGACTCAGTTGAGGAGGTGTTGTGAGCTCTCGGAGTCGCGGTACGGACACTAGTTATGGTGGCGGTGGCGTCACAGAATCCGCCGGTCTTGATTGGCTTCACCTCTGCACATTGTCATGCAGGCTATGCCTTCTTCCTCCCAGAGTGCTTTGCACCATGTAGCGCCTAGTGTGCAAGCAGCCATTTTAGCAGATCAAAATCGCATATAATATTATTCGTTCACCCGAAATACCCCAAAGTTCGATTCGTTCGAACCGAAGTTTTCACTGAATCTCAACGAGTTCGCCACTTCGTTAGGAATCGATTCGCCCATCTCTAATTTTATGTGTGTTATATTGGTGGGGGGAGCAGTGTGTATTTTTTGTGTGTTTTATTGGTGGGGGGAGCAGAGGTATGAAATGTTGTGTTTGATATGGGTGGATGAGTAGAGCAGAGTGTGTTATATGTGTGTTATATGGTTGGGGGGAGCAGAGTGTATTATATGTGTGTTATGGGTGGGGGAGCAGGAGTGCGGTGTTGTTATTTTATGTCTTGTTATATGGCGTGGGGGGAGCTGTGTGTATATATGTGTGTTATATGGGTGGGGGGAGCAGAGTGTATAATATATGTGTTATATTGGTGGGGAGAGCAGAATTTATTATATGTGTGTTATATGGGAGGGGGAGCAGAGTGTATTATATGTGTGTTATATGAGTGGGGGAACAGAGTGTATTATATGATTGTTATATGGGTGGGGGAGAAGAGTGTGTATTATATGGGTATTATATGTTTGGGTGAGCAGAGTGCATTATATGTGGTATATTGGTGGGGGGAGCAGAGTGCATTATATGTGTGTTATATGGTGGGGGAGCAGAGTGTATTATATGTGTGTTATATGGGTGGGGGGCAGAGTGTATTATATGTGTGTTATATGGGTGGGGAGAAGAGTGTGTGTTATCTGGGTGAGGGAGCAGAGTGCATTATATGTGTGTTATATTGGTGGGGGGAGAAGAGTGTATTATATGTGTGTTATAAGGGTGGGTTGGCGGAGCAGAGTGTATTATATGTGTGTTATGTGGGTGGGGGAACAGAGTGTATTATATGTGTGTTATACGGGTTGGGGGAGCAGAGTGTATTATATGTGTGTTATATGGGTGGATGAGTGGAGCAGAGTGTATATTTGTTCAATTGTGTTCTATGGGTGGATGAGTAGAGCAGAGTGTATTTTTTGTGTGTTACATGGGTGGGGGAGCAGAGTGTATTATATGTGTGTTATACGGGTGGATGAGTGGGGAGTTTTATTTTTTATGTGGTGTTATATGTGGTGGGGGGAGGAAGTGTGTATTATATGTGTGTTATATGGGTGGGGGAGAAGAGTGTGTGTTATATTGGTGGGGGAGCAGAGAGCATTATATGTGTGTTATATTGGTGGGGGAGCAGAGTGTATTATATGTGTGTTATGGGTGGGGGAGCAGAGTGCGTGTATTATATGTGTGTTATATTGGTGGGGGGGGCAGCGTGTATTATATGTGTGTTATAAGGGTGGGGAGAAGAGTGTGTGTTATATGGGTGAGGGAGCAGAGTGCATTATATGTGTGTTATATTGGTGGGGGGAGCAGAGTGTATTATATGTGTGTTATAAGGGTGGGTTGGCGGAGAGAGTGTATTATATGTGTGTTATGTGGGTGGGGGAACAGAGTGTGTTATATGGGTGGGGGGAGCAGAGTGTATTATATGTGTGTTATATGGGTGGATGAGTGGAGCAGAGTGTATTATTTGTGTGTTATATGGGTGGATGAGTGGAGCAGAGTGTATTATATGTGTGTTACATGGGTGGGGGGAGCAGAGTGTATTATATGTGTATTATATGGGTGGATAAGTGGGGTGAGGGTTTGTATTGTGTGGTTTTATGGGTGGGGGGAGCAGAGTGTAATTTTTTGTGTTTATGGTGTGAGGGGGAGAAGAGTGTGTGTTATATTGGTGGGGGAGCAGAGTGCATTATATGTGTGTTATATTGGTGGGGGAGCAGAGTGTATTATATGTGTGTTATATTAGATTAGCTCATAGCTGCTATGCTAAATGATTTAGGTAATAAAACCAATTGCAAATGTGCTTATTTTTACTGTCCCCATCATTACAGATATGAGCTTTGTAGCGAGAAAACCCATGGCAATGTTGGCTCAGTAAAGTGTATGTTCCGGAGATCGTGAACAGAACTGTTTCTCCTGCACTCTCCCAGTGTAGGAGGGACAGGAGAATAGATCTGCTAATAAATAATGTAAACACATGTAAGAATGCCTGAGTAGGGAGTGTTCCCTGAGCAGTCGCACAAGCTGATTAGCTGTTCACTTGTCTTCAATTCACAATGACCGACAGCTCCTCTATTTGTCCTTTCTGCATGTACACTCAGAGGCTACAGGACAGGATTAAACACCCTGCTGCAGGTCAGTGTGTGCTAAAGAGGAGAGGGCAGCTAACTAGCTCTCAGGCAGCTTTAGATGTGTTTACAGTACTTATCAGCAGATCTATTCTCCTGTGGGCTAATACAGGAGCGAGTGCAGGAGAAACAGTTCTGTTCACAATCTCTTGTGTGCTTCTCTGCAGCTCAAAATGACTCCAACAGCTGCTTTTTTTCATCAGTATGCCCAGGAACAAGCTAGGGAGGAGGAAGGCAAAGGAGAGTAGGGAGCCTGTGCTAGAATGTTATCTCCCAAGCTTCCGATCAGGGGGAGAGACAGAGATGACGCTGGAGAGCCGGCAGCCAATGCTGGGGAATGGGGCATGAGCCAACCAGGGCAGTAAGAAAATGCACTAGGGATGCAGAATAACAGTAAGGGATACCCATAGATCTCTAATACACTAGTGTGTCTGAACTTGAACATTTACAAACATTTAATATATTCAATTAATAACTATATAAAGCAGCCAAATAACAGCTTTACAAGGTAAGTTGGCAATAAGATACACTAGATGTCTATTGCTAACTGTTTGTTGGATTCAGAGGCTCTTTCTCATGCCATAAGGTGTTCAGTTTTTTAGTGATCCCAAATTTCACTGTAGGTCTTGGTCAAAGCTTTAAGAAGAAAACTATTTTAGCAACAATTCTCTAAACAGAAATTATTCTGTGTTTCGTTTATTAAATAGCAAGGTAGTAGTGCATTCCTTTTTTATTTTCCCATTTAAATAGACGTATGATGGCATGTTTTTTTACAGCACAAGATGTACTTATAATGGTGCCCCATATAATGTACTGGGAAAGCAAACCAAGGTTTTGGTAGAGTGGATCATAAAAATAAATTTCATCCTATTTGTATTATGCAGGTCAGTATGATTTCATTGATTTTTAGTTTTTGTTATAATTTATGGACCTAAGTGAGGGCTCACTTTTTGCGGGATAATGTGTAGTTTTATTAGTACCATCACTTTTATTTTAATTTTTTGGCGATATAAAAGAAACAAAAAAATCACATTTGGCACTGTTTTTTTTTTTTTTTTACCATATTGGATAAATAATGTTATATTTTAATAGATCAGACGTTTAGGAACCGACAGGTATCAATTATGCTTTCATTTTTTAATGATTTTATTTGTAAATTGAAAAAGGGATGCAGTTAGAAGGTTTTTTTTTGTTTTGCTTGTACTTTTAGTTCCACTAGGGAACTGTACCACTTAGGAGCCAGACTGCCATTTTTTAACACTATTCTGTAATATATTACTTTTGCAGAATAGTGTACAAGCAAAGCAGGGTATACTGAAAGTAGTAAGATGGGAGCCATGGATGCTTTTATTAGGCTCTTGCTGCCATTACAACCTGTTGGCACCAAGCGATTAGCCAATGAATTATCAATTATATGGCGGTAAGGGTTAAATGAGGTTGTCTTAGATTAGAAGAAAAGGGCAATGTTTTTCCAAAGACTACATTTACTACATCCATGGATTGCATTTTAAATTGCAGCGTCAAGTGAATGGGACTGACCTGTATTACCTGATACAGCCTATCTACACGAATAGTGCTGCTTCATGAGGAAAACTAAGTCATTTTTATCTCAGACAACCCCTCTGGTACCCTTTTATCAGATAAAGATGTAGTTTAACTTGAAGAAGTCACAGCTTTTCATGTTATCTGCTCATCTCAAAACAAAAGCATTGCAAACGTTACAAACATTCTGTGCTGTGATACTGTATCCTGGTGCATTATCTCTCAAGTTTCGCTTTGCTAAATCCGTGGTCCCAGTTTATGTAGGAAATTACAAGCCAGATATTACCTTATATTGCAAGGAGCTTAACCGTCATAATGGAGTTGAAGGCTATTGCTTTGGTGAATAGCACCCTTATTCCAATGGCATTCATAGCGAGAGTGTTGCTTCTCTCTGAAAAGTAGTAAATATTATGCTATAAGTATATTTATTGTTTCAAATATCAATTTCTATGATATAGGGGGTAACGCTGTTAAAATTCTTAAAACACAAGTTATGTTTTCATTAGTGAAGGAAAATTTTTGGGCATTCAACACAATATTTCTTCTTGTGCTCAACAAACCATCATGAAGTAGCTATGAAGTAGTTAATAAAATGTATAGTTTATATTCCTGATCCTAAAATAGGGTTTTCATTAACAATTGCTATGTTCCAATTCTCTATATTCCCTATAACTAAACCAAAGAGCATCAGTGTCCTTGACACTGTTAATGTAGACCTGGTTTACTTGTCCAGAACTTTCATATACTTTACTTACTATTCCATGAAAATTATTTGTTCTAAAGCTTCACAACTGACGAGGACGAGTGAAAGCCCTGACCTGTATTGAATGGTATATGACCCCTGGCAAAAATTATCAAAAATGAAAGCGACACAATTGAAAGATGTCACCTATCTGGCTTTTTTCCTTCTTAATATATAACAAACTGTTGTCAAATCTGGAATAAATGTGATAGCTGATCATTCTGACTTCATGACACATACATACCTGACCTCAAACAAAAGAAAGGTAAACTAACAATATATGTTCTTCTATGTGTTGTAGAGAAAAATCATGGAATTATAGCCGTCCCCCAAAAAATCTAATTTCAAATTGGTTGTCCCTTCTTGAACTTTTATGAGGGGCTCTCACCCCTGGGTCTAGACTTCATAGTTTAAACAAATTTCTACTTTTCAAGCGGGCTCTAATTTTTTTAGGAAAATATTTGAAGAATTGAGCCTTGTCATGGACCGAGGATTTGTTTTTTGTTTCCACTGTAAATTTTTAATCAGTTAAGATGAAGAATGTTTGCTGGCCATGTCATTGGTTGATATTCCTTTCCGGAACAAACACCGGCAAAGTGTCTAATACCCAAGTTGTGTTGGCGATTGTGCATAAGACTACCTTTCAAATGCCCCCTAACATGGGGGGGGTGTTCGGGGCGTTCTGGGTGTGTGTGCACATTATAATTAGACACATTTGAATGTGTTGCAAAACTGGGTGTTTACTGCCTACAGGCAGACCCATTTCAATGGGTCTGCCGAGGAAACAAAATTAAGTAATTTTCTGTAAGGGCCCCAAAATGTCCAAAATTTCTCAACTTACACCATGCAATAAAAAGTAATTTATAAAATTATCAAAATGTTAAAATTAATTTTTTAATTAAAAAAAAAATGTATCATTAAAATTAATATAAAAAAATTTTAATATCCCCAAAACAAGAAAAACTCCCCCAAAAAGTATTTAAAATTTTAAGTCTTAAACAAATTTTTTAAATTAAAAAAAACCCACGTTATGTTGTTATATTTTTTTTGATAGATTCAATTTTAATTTTATTTTTGCTGCTCCCACCCCTTTTTTCCACATACGGGAAGAGCCACACAGCAAGGTATTGCTGGGGCCTTGGTTCTCCAAGCGGGTATACCATAGTTTTTATCCCTGAATGCTATTCAATGACTTCTCTCTTTTTTCCACCTATCTATGCCTTTAGTTTGTGGAATTACTAATGGGCCCAAGTTTCCCTAAAGCGTCTAAAAAAAAGGGAAAGGGCGTGAACTTTACACTCCCTTTTTTAATGCACAAAAACCCCCTTCAAAAATGGCGCATTATACACTGAAAATGAGACTCGATTATTCACTTCAATGTGCCTTCCTTCATACATGTTGCCCTTATTAATCTGAGGCAAGATATATCACTATGCAGTAAATCTAATCTTCCTCTACCCATGCCTCTCAAAACCCCACTGTAACCCTGTTTTCGTCTCTGTGTTAATGCTGTTTCTGTTTGACTTCTGTATGTGAATCCCATTTCATTTAGATTTCTTACAGTTCTGTCACAAACATTGATTCCCATTTCTGCCCATTTGTGGGTTTTTTTGTACTGTTTCTATTTTCAAGGCATATTGCTTTAATGTTTTTCTTTCATAATTTTTCCATTTTATTTCTACTTACATTAGTTTTTTTTCCCCTAAAAAACAACCCAACATGTTCTGCCCCCAAAACT
>JAODAL010060351.1:0-20938 GCA_025379985.1 Phyllomedusa bahiana | reverse complement strand
GCAGTCCACCCCTCCGTCTGGCTGATGCAGCTAATGTTTTGTGGTTAAAGAAATCCTGGTATGAGGAGGACTAGAGGAAACAATATTTTCTAGTCGACTGGCCGAGGTTCGGGCCCGTGGAAAGATCGTGGGAGCCGGAGGAGAACATCCTGGACCGCAGCATTATTCAGAAATTTCTCCACTCTAAAAAGAAGGGGGGACCCAAAGGGGGTGGGGGGGTACTGTCACGGATGCCCCTGCGACCCTCGTCCCGGGTCGCAGGCGCATCCGTGCCCCGACTCTGAGCGGCGCCCCGTCCCGCACCTCGGGTCCGGGGTCCGCTCATCCTGCTGCCCGGGTCCCCAGTGACTTACCCGGCCTCGCTCCTGCCCCGTCCGTCTCGGTCTCTCGGCGTGCGCGGCGCCGCCCCTTAGGGAGCGCGCGCCGGCAGTCTGAGATTTAAAGGGACAGTGCGCCGGTAATTGGCCATTACCGGGCACTGCTCCTATTTTAGCCCAGCCTCTTCCCAGTGGCCTTTGCCGGATCTTTAGTGCACATGCCTATTGGGAAAGCGTTCCAGAAAGCCTTGTCTCGCCTACCGTGTACCGAACATTTTTGCTTACGTTTATCGACCACGATCCTTGCCGCCTGCCCTGACCTTCTGCCTGTCTACGTTCACGAACCTCAGCCGCCTGCCCTGACCTTCTTGCCTGTCCCCGACTACGAGCCTGACTGCCGATTCTGTACCTCGCCTACCCTTGGCCGCCACCGCAGGCAAGCCCCGCCAGTGGTAGTGACCTGGTGGACTCCCGCCGCAGCAAGTCCATCCCGCTTTGCGGCGGGCTCTGGTGAATACCGGGACCCACTTAGATTCCACTCCCTGGTGTGGGCTTACGCCATCGCCTGCGGTGGTCCAGCGGATCCACATCCAGACCGTAACAATTTTGGGATGCTTTTTTTCTAGGATTACTTGTAAAAATTATTAACATTTTCAGATATATATATAATATATATATATATATATATATATATATATATATATATATGTAGTGTGTGCCTGTAATGTGTATGCCTTATGTTACATGATGCTGACCTGTGTGGCAGCCATGCTGGGACTTGTAGTCCTACAGCAGCTGCTGTAAGACTACAAGTACCAGCATACCACACTAGTTAGCATTCACAATTTACCGCCTGTCTGGTGTGGTATTCTTGTAATGGTAGTCCTACAGTAGCTGCGGTAGGACTACAAGTCCCAGCATGGCTGCCACACAGGCCAGCCTCATGTTACATAAGGCATACACTTTAGATGTATATCTTATATAACATAACTAGAGATGGGCGAATTGATTCTAACGAAGTGGAATTCGTTTAGAATTTTAGGAAAACTTCGGTTCTGAACGAAGTCGAAGTTTGGGGAACTTCGGGTGAACGAAGTGTGCTTTTGATTGATAAAATGGCTGCGAACACATGGCGTTACATGGGGCAAAGCACTCTGGGAGGAAGAAGGGCATAGCCTGCATGACACGTGCAGAGATGAAGCCAATCAGAGACCGGTGGGATTCTGTGACGTCACCGCACTATATAAGTCCGGGCACGACGCTGGCAGCTCACACTCCTCTCACTGTACTGATTAGGGAAAGTGCTGCCGCGGCTTCTTGTAATAGCTCTTACTAAAGAACTGATTTTTAGACAGCGATTTTGGGGGGTGTCTCAGCTTGTCTCAGAGACTGCTTCTCTTAACGTTCTATTTCTGATTTTGTGGGGTATTGGAACTGAAGTCCAGTGTGCGTCCAATGCAGCTGCATATACATTTTAATGCTATCTGCTCATAGCACATTGAATATCCAAGGGGGATCTCAGCCAGTTCCTGTTGTATTCATTTAAAGAAACAGCGTTTTTACACGACCCATACCACTTCATTTTTGGCTGCTCACTTCTTTTGCGCAATTTACATCCAGGGGTTAATTAAGCGCATACATGCCAACTTTTGAAAGTGAGTAAGCCCCCAAATTTGCATGACCACACCCTCTTGATGGTGAAAGCCACGCCCCTTCAAAAAGCCACACCCCACTTCAGATAACTGTGTAACGGCTCTGGAAGAAAACTAGATTAGGGTTTTGGCGTCACCCAGCTTTCCTGGACTGTTGGATGGTCTATTCAGCATCCAGGAGAGCTGAGGGATACCGCCAAACTGTGCCCCAATAAGTAGATATCTCAGTGCCCTATTTGAACCCTGTAGCCAGGTAGTAGCCTCCTGTAGCCAGGTTGCTGCCCCCTTCTAACGAGGTTGCTGCCCCCAATAGCCAGGCAGTGCCCCGGGTAGCCAAGTAACTGTCCCACTTGCCAGGTAGTGCTTCTTATAGCCAGGTAGCTGTCCCCACTAGCCCGGGAGTGCTTCTGAGCGCCAGGGAGCTGTCCCCTTATAGCCAGGTAGTGCTTCTTATAGCCAGGGAGCTGTCACATTTTAGCCAGCTAGTGCTTCTTATAGCCAGGTAGCTGTCCCCACTAGCCAGGAAGCTGACCCCTTATAGCCAGGTAGTGCTTCTTATAGCCAGGTAGCTGTCCCCTTATAGTCAGGAAGCTGACCCCTTATAGCCAGGTAGTGCTTCTTATAGCCAGGTAGCTGTCCCCTTATAGCCAGATAGCTGACCCCTTATAGCCAGGTAGTGCTTCTTATAGCCAGGTAGCTGTCCCCTTGCCAGGTAGTGATTCTTATAGCCAGGGAGCTGTCCCCTTATAGCCAGGTAGTGCTTCTTTTAGCCAGGGAGCTGTCCCCTTATAGCCAGGTAGCTGACCCCTTACAGCCAGGTAGTGCTTCTTATAGCCAGGGAGCTGTCCGCTTATAGCCAGGGAGCTGACCCCTTATAGCCAGGTAGTGCTTCTTATAGCCAGGGAGCTGTCCGCTTATAGCCAGGTAGATGTCCTCTTATAGCCAGGTAGTTGTCCCCTTATAGCCAGGTAGTGCTTCTTATAGCCAGGGAGCTGTCCGCTTATAGCCAGGTAGCTGACCCCTTATAGCCAGGTAGTTGTCCCCTTATAGCCAGGTAGTGCTTCTTATAGCCAGGGAGCTGTCCCCACTAGCAAGGTAGCTGACCCCACTAGCCAGATAGCTATCCCCACTAGCAAGGTAGCTGTCTCCACTAGCCAGTTAGTTGTCTCCACTAGCCAGGTAGCTGTCTCCACTAGCCAGGTAGCTGTCTCCACTAGCCAGGTAGCTGTCTCCACTAGCAAGGTAGCTGTCCCCACTAGCAAGGTAGCTGTCTCCTATATCCAGGTAGCTGGGGGCATGCAATACAAGGCTGCTTGGGACGGGGCTGCGGCCGGCTCTCAGGAGATGTCACTCACGCACTCCCGACACGACAGGAACACAGACAGAGAGAGACGCTCTCATCCTCTCATCGCTGCTCGGTGAGGAGGATGTGAGGGGAGAGGAGGGGGAAGGGAGGGGAATGAGGGGGAGTGCAGCGGGCAAAGACAGTTACACTGACAGGCCAGAGATAGTGGACGCAGCTCACACTGTCGGCAGCAGTACCAGACGCTGGGAGGTGCAGCTCACAACTGCTGTCAGACACACCCTATCGGTTAGCATCTCCCAGCGTCCGGTGCTGCTGCTTCCAGTGTGAGCTGCGTCCGGACCATAATGTGCTATAAGAAAAGGGCTGACCTGGCGGCAGTAATGTGTTATTCAGTGTTCTCTTCATGATTGTGCTGCAGGTGCCTCTGACCCTCCGCCGGCCGCAGACCACAGTCACACTTATGAGCAGGACCTCCTGTGTGCGCTGCCCGGCGGGAGATTTTGCTGACTCTCGTGGGGGGCGGGACATGACCCCCATTTGCGGGAGAGTCCCGCCAAAAGCGGTAGACTTGGCATCTATGATTAGCGTTGTTCTGCTGTTGTGGTCACTAAAAGAAACCGTCTTTTTCACCGCCAAAAAATACATTTTTCCTGTAGCCTAATTCACAAGCGAAGGTTAATTACAATTTTATCTCTTGTTGTGTAGCGTAGAAAACACGCCATTGTAACACGCTACAAAGCTCATAGTTTGTGGTTGCTCAATTGTTTGGCGCAATTTACATCCAGGGGTTAATTAAGCGTTGTTTTTTCTGCTGTGGTGACAAAAATAAACCGTCTTTCACCGCCAAAAAATACATTTTTCCTGTAGCCTAATTCACAAGCGAAGGTTAATTACAATATTTTTCTCTTTGTGTAGCGTAAAATACACACCATTTTTAACACGCTACAAAGCTCGTAGTTTGTGGTTTGCTCAATTGTTTGGCGCAATTTACACCAGGGGTTAATTAAGCGTTGTTTTTCTGCTGTGGTGACAAAAATAAACCGTCTTTCACCGCCAAAAATTACATTTTTCCTGTAGCCTAATTCACAAGCGAAGGTTAATTACAATTTTTTCTCTTGTTGTGTAGCGTAGAAAACACACCATTGTAACACGCTACAAAGCTCGTAGTTTGTGGTTGCTCAATTTTTTGGCGCAATTTACATCCAGGGGTTAATTAAGCGTTGTTTTTCTGCTGTGGTGACAAAAATAAACCGTCTTTCACCGCCAAAAAATACATTTTTCCTGTAGCCTAATTCACAAGCGAAGGTTAATTACAATTTTTTCTCTTTGTGTAGCGTAAAATACACACCATTGTAACACGCTACAAAGCTCGTAGTTTGTGGTTGCTCAATTGTTTGGCGCAATTTACATCCAGGGGTTAATTAAGCGTTGTTTTTCTGCTGTGGTGACAAAAATAAACCGTCTTTCACCGCCAAAAAATACATTTTTCCTGTAGCCTAATTCACAAGCGAAGGTTAATTACAAATTTTTCTCTGTGTAGCGTAAAATACACACCATTGTAACACGCTACAAAGCTCGTAGTTTGTGGTTGCTCAATTGTTTGGCGCAATTTACATCCAGGGGTTAATTAAGCATTGTTTTTCTGCTGTGGTGACAAAAATAAACCGTCTTTCACCGCCAAAAAAATACATTTTTCCTGTAGCCTAATTCACAAGCGAAGGTTAATTACAATTTTTTCTCTTGTTGTGTAGCGTAGAAAACACGCCATTGTACACGCTACAAAGCTCGTAGTTTGTGGTTGCTCAATTGTTTGCCGCAATTTACATCCAGGGGTTAATTAAACGTTGTTTTTCTGCTGTGGTGACAAAAATAAACCGTCTTTCACCGCCAAAAAATAAATTTTTCCTGTAGCCTAATTCACAAGCGAAGGTTAATTACAAATTTTTCTCTTTGTGTAGCGTAAAATACACGCCATTGTAACACGCTACAAAGCTCGTAGTTTGTGGTTGCTCAATTGTTTAGCGCAATTTACATCCAGGGGTTAATTAAGCGTTGTTTTTCTGCTGTGGTGACAAAAATAAACCGTCTTTCACCGCCAAAAAATAAATTTTTCCTGTAGCCTAATTCACAAGCGAAGGTTAATTACAATTTTTTTCTCTTTGTGTAGCGTAAAATACACGCCATTGTAACACGCTACAAAGCTCGTAGTTTGTGGTTGCTCAATTGTTTGGCGCAATTTACATCCAGGGGTTAATTAAGCGTTGTTTTTCTGCTGTGGTGACAAAAATAAACCGTCTTTTTCACCGCCAAAAAATACATTTTTCCTGTAGCCTAATTCACAAGCGAAGGTTAATTACAATTTTTCCTCTTGTTGTGTAGCGTAGAAAACACGCCACTGTAACACGCTACAAAGCTCGTAGTTTTTGGTTGCTCAATTCTTTTGCGCAATTTACATCCAGGGGTTAATTAAGCGTTGTTCTGCAGTTGTACTCAGTAAAAGAAACTTTGTTTTTCACCGCCACAGAAGAATTCTGTAGCATAATTCATATCCGAAGGTTAATTAAGCTTGTTTGTGCTTTTATATTCAGTAAAATACACAGAGTTTTTAAACGGCACATACAAGTAAATTTTTCCTGCCTATTTGTGGAGCGCAATTTATATCCAAGGGTTACCCAAGCTTCTTAGTGGGTTCATTTGGAGTCAAATACAGGGTGTGTATTTATCATATACAGATATCTTCACCAAACAGTGTCTGTACATTTTAGAACAAACAGTATGTCAGACAGAGAGGTGTCAGGCTCTTCACCTGCGAGTGGCAGAGGCACAAATTCCAGGCCAGGCCCGGACTGACCATAGGGCAAACCGGTCATTTGCCCGGCGGGCCGCTGGGGTCCGGGCCGCAGGGCCGGCTCGGATCGCCCGCCGAGGAGGACGGTGTTCCCCCCCAGCGGGCCCCGAGTCCCGGCGCCGGTCTGTGGCACGCTACAGAGGCCGCAATGGTCGCATCAGCGACCGGACCCCTGTGGCAGGGGGCCGACAGGCCCCCCCATCGCCACATGGCTGCACGGCCGGGTCACTGACCCAGCCATGCAGCCATCACGGCCGCCGCTTGCACCGCGCGGTGCAGGCAGCAGCCGAGGCTGAACATCTGGGATCTAGTGATCCCGTCTGTTCAGCTCCCAGGAGGCCGCGGGGCAGGCGCGCGATGTGATGACGTCATCGCGCGCCTGCTTCGCGGCCCCGCACTCTACAGTGAGCGGCCACCGGCTCCAGAGTGAAGAGTGAAGAGGAGGGGACAGCGGGTGTCCGGGTGAGTATTACTTTTTTATTTTTTTTTAAACTCCTTACTGTCCCGGGCTGCTTATAATAGGCCGGCCCCTGGCTATATGATACCCTGGCTATATGATGCCCCTGGCTATATGATGCCCTGGCTATATGATACCCTGCCCCTGGCTATATGATACCCTGGCTATATGATGCCCCTGGCTATATGATACCCTGGCTATATGATGCCCCTGGCTATATGATACCCTGGCTATATGATACCCTGGCTAGATGATGCCCCTGGCTATATGATGCCCCGGGCTATATGATGCCCTGGCTATATGATACCCTGGCTATATGATACCCTGGCTATATGATACCCTGGCTATATGATGCCCCTGGCTATATGATACCCTGGCTATATGATACCCTGCCCTGGCTATATGATGCCCCTGGCTATATGATACCCTGGCTATATGATACCCTGCCCCTGGCTATATGATGCCCCTGGCTATATGACACCCTGGCTGCATGATACCCTGCCCCTGGCTATATGATACCCTGGCTATATGATACCCTGCCCCTGGCTATATGATACCCTGGCTATATGATGCCCCTGGCTCTATGATACCCTGGCTATATGATACCCTGGCTATATGATACCCTGGCTCTATGATGCCCCTGGCTATATGATACCCTGGCTATATGATACCATGGCTATATGATACCCTGGCTATATGATACCCTGGCTATATGATACCATGCCCCTGGCTATATGATACCCTGCCCCGGCTACCTATACCCTGCCCACCAATACCCTGCCCTGGCTACCGATACCATGCCCTGGCTACCTATACCCTGCCCTGGCTATATAATGCCCTGCCCTGGCTACCTATACCCTGCCTGAATATATGATGCCCTGCCCTGGCTACCTATACCCTGCCTGACTATATGATGCCCTGCCCTGGCTACCTATGCCCTGCCCTGGCTATATGATGCCCTGCCCTGGCTACCTATACCCTTCCTGGCTATATGATGCCCTGTCCTGGCTACCTATACCCTGCCTGGCTATATTGCCCTGCCCTGGCTACCTATGCCCTGCCCTGGCTATATGATGCCCTGCCCTGGCTGCCTATACCCTACCTGGCTATATGATGCCCTGCCTGGCTATATGATGCCCTGCCCTGGCTGCCTATACCCTGCCCTGGCTGCCTACACCCTGCCCTGGCTGCCTATAATAGCACTGCCTACCTATACACTGCCTTGGCTGCCTATAATAGCCCTGCCTACCTATACACTGCCCTGGCTGCCTATAATAGCCCTGCCTACCTATACACTGCCCTGCCTGCCTATATACTGTCCCTGTCTGCCTGCATACTGTCCCTGCCTGCCTGCATACTGTCCCTGCCTGCCTGCATACTGTCCCTGTCTGCCTGCATACTGTCCCTGCCTGCCTGCATACTGGCCCTGCCTGCCTGCATACTGGCCCTGCCTGCATACTGGCCCTGCTTGCCTACATACTGGCCCTGCCTATCTACATACTGGCCCTGCCTATCTACATACTGGCCCTGCCTGCCTAATGGGGGTCTACCTATTTACATGCCACTTATCTGACATTTTTTAATTTCTAATTTTTAGGGTCTAACATACGCTGTTTGGGGAATTGATAGGAAAGTGCTGGAAGAGAGAGGAGCCTAAGATGTATTTGTTGTAAATTCTACAGGGACGAGTAGTGACCACTAGAAGAGGACACTGCATGCTGTACCGGACAGAGAAAGAAATGGAAGGGAACGACTCATCAGGGAAGACTTCATGGAGGTTTGGGCCAGAAGGAGAAGAAAAGGAGAAGAGAACAACTCTCATCAGAGATGACGTCTTCTGTGAGTCCCTGCTGTCAGGGGTAAGTTTACTTCTATGTTCAATCAATGCTATATTCATGTGATGTGACCTGACTACTGGGGATGTGATTGGTGGGGGTTGTAGGTTATGTTGGTGCTTATATAGTGTCAGTGTAGGGTTGTCCCTGATTGTAAAGCAAGTGCACACCTGACTCTGATGAGGGGTTTCTCTGCACCACTGTTACTCTTGCTTGTGTGTAGGAGGCTCTCACACAGAGCGATTTTGGTGCATTTTTGATGCGTTTTTTTGTGCAGAAATGTTCAGCATTAACTGCTCTGCCTTTCTGCACAAAATGCACCAAAAACAAATCAAAAATGCACCAAAAACTCTCCGTGTGAAAGCAGCTTTATAGTGTAGTTTATTTTAGAAAGTGTCGAGGTGCGAGAACAAGGGAAATTTTTTAAGCGGATATTGTATGTGGGCTGGTGGGGGCTTTGTGCCAGGGCTGATTTTTATTCCCAGTCCGGCCCTGTTCCAGGCCCAGGTCGCAGCACAGCAAGGGGACGTCGCAGGGGTCACTCGGTGAGGCCACAACTGCCGCTGTCATCTAGCGGCCGTGTGTTGTTCAGCAACCCAATGGTTCTTGATTGGTTGACTAGGTCATCCACTTCCTCCCAGATGACATCTGACAACCCCACCCAAGAGTCGGTGGGAACGTCAGACACAACCCATTAGTTGGCATGGCCCGGGAGTGGGTCAGCGGCCCTCACCTGTCCTCAAACCCGCCTCTGTCCCATCCGGTTCCCTCAGCCAGAGATCTACTATGTGGCCCTGGGCTCAGCGCCACTATAATAGCGAAGATGAACAATTTGAGAAGGGCAGTCAGCAGCTACTTGGCAGCGAAGAAATGGGGCCAATATCCCCTGCTTCTTGCAGTAGGCGGCAAAGTATAGATGTTGAGAGTGGCATGGGAGGTCATGTTGTGAGGGGTCACAAGACCCCAAGACCGGTGATGAGGACAGTAGTGACGATAAAACACAAATAGATGATGATGTAGCCGACCGCACTTGGGAGCCGGGTGAGGCAAGGGCTTCATCATCGTCAGGAGAAGAGGGCGTCAGCTTGCGCGTCAGGCAGCAGCGCAGCCAGCAAGTGGGTCGTGTGGCCATGAGTCAGCAGGATAGCAGCAGTGTGAGGTCGGGAGCCAAGCGGCCACGGGGTAAAAAACCCGCTTCGCAGGTCCAAGAAAGTAGCGGCACAGGCTCAGCGAGGCAGCGGCGGCAGTAGTCACTCAGTGCGGAGCGTTGGCGGTAAAATCCGATACTCGGCGGTGTGGCAGTTCTTTGCTAAGACACCGGAGGAGCCGAATATGGGTATATGTAGAATCTGTAGGCAGAAAGTGAAGCGTGGCCAGGGAGCTAACATTGGCACCACGGCCCTGCGTCAACACATGCAGCGTCACTATCTGGTGGCCTGGGAGAAACGTGGCTCAGATGTGGTGGTCCATCCTGCCGCCGCAGCAACAGCAGCAGCAGCAGTGCCCAGTGGCACGCATGCCATTGCAGCCAGTCAAGGCTCCACCACCTCTGCAGAAGGGAGCTGTTTCTCTTTGACATCATCTCCCGGTCCAGATGCTCCTACTCCTCGCTACTCATGGCGCCAGCAGTCGTTCAGCGAGGCTATTGCAAAGAGACAACAGTATGCGTCCTATCATCCTAAGGTGCAGAAGCTGACCGTACTCCTGTCCAAGTTGTTGGTGCTGCAGTCCCTCCCTTTCCAAATGGTGGACTCTGCACCGTTCAGAGAACTAATGGCTTGTGCCGAGCCGAGATGGAGAGTTCCAAGCCGTAATTTCTTTCCAAAAAGGCAGTACCAGCACTTCATAAATATGTAGAACAGAAGGTGGGCCAGTCCTTGAGCTTATCGGTTTGTTCCAAGGTGCATGGCAGCGCGGACGTCTGGAGCTGTAACTACGGTCAGGCCTGTCCTTTACGGCCCACTGGGTGAATGTGCTTCCAGCCCAGGCACACCAACAACTTGGACAGGAGACGCCGCTTTCTCCTCCACATTGTCAAACTGCGGCTCCTGCGCCAATGTCCGCCTCCTCCTCCTCCACCACCACCACCATCTCAGCCTCCACAAGTACTGCTCCATCATACCACATGTGTAGGGCACAGCGGTGTCACGCAGTTCTACACCTGGCTTGCCTCGGCGAACGAAGTCACACAGGGGAGGAACTGCTCCGCATCATGCAGCAAGAAATCGATGTGTGGCTTTCTCCACGCCAACTGCAAATCGGAACCATGGTGATGGACAATGGGAGGAACATGGTGTCCGCGCTGCACCGAGGAGGGATGGTCCATGCGCCCTGCATGGCGCATGTGTTCAATCTGGTTGTGAAAAGGTTCCTGAAGTCTTCCACCGATCTTCAGAAGATTCTGAAAATGGCCAGGAAACTGTGCATGCACTTCATCCATTCATACAAAGCCAGGAACACCTTTCCTCGAGTTTGCAGCGGCAGAACGGCCTCCCCCAACACACTCTGATATTGCGATGTTTCCACCCGTTGGAATTCCAGCCTGCACATGTTGGACCCGCGAAGAACAGAGAAAGGCCTTAACTTTTTTTATGATCCCGGCGGGCAGGATACTCCCCCTGGTAACTTTGAAAGTCAGCCATGGCAGCTCATGCTGACACCAGCCGTTTGTTGGGCCATTCGAGGAGGCACGTTATTTTTCAGTCGCCAGGGAAAGGTGAATAAAGTCATTTCCCCTGCTTTAGTCCGGAACAGTGCTGAAAAATCAGTTGGGGAGGGGGCTGGGGACGTGGCGATACATCCGGGCCAATGAGTCCGTGGGATGAAATGGGTGGAGGGGGACATTGGGCAAAGCTTGTCTGGTGAAAAGATGGATTTTTTTCCCCGGTGCAAAGTGGGGGGCAGGGCAGCGAGTGATGAATACCAGCACGGCAATTTTACCGCGATAACACCGAAGGCATTAACGATTTTTTTTTTTTTTTCATATTCAAGAAAATTTTATTGATGAATAAAACAATGAGTCAAATAAGCAGACATGTGCAGAAAGTGACATATGAGTGATAAATGATGTTACATAGATATATAGCCACAATAATACTAAATCAGGATGAGCGTTCTCGAGGCAGCAATAAATCAATCAACGTAAAACGAGAACCCTTGTTAGGAGCTACACATTGAGGTAAAATGCCCTTCCCAACATGGAATAGCAGGTAGAACCAATACAATAAGAGGGAACTGTAAGTGCCCCCACGATTAGGGCATAAGGAGAAACCGCAGTTCGATTTTGCATGAGCAAGCTAGTGAAACAAAACATCAACATGTAGACAAACTATAACCACACACAATACCCCCCTCCACCACAAACAACAAGTAAAAAGGGAGCAGGGGGAGAGAGAAAGCGGGAGGGGGGAAAGGGTAGGGAGGAAGGGCAGGGGAAGAAAGAGGAACGTGCTCACCTACCACATCGAGCACATTAAGAGGTAATTGAGAGAAAAAGCGGGGAGTTTAGAAAGAGCGTCCAATGAAGCCAGACCTTATGGAATTTATCTATTTGTTCAGGGGTACGGGCAATCAGCTCCTCCATCCGTCTCACAGACCCAATCTCCGCAAACCATTCATCCAGGGACGGTGGGACAGTCTATTTCCATTTGCGTGGGATCACATTTTTGGCAGCCTGAAGCAGGTGCTTTAGAAGAGATCTTTTGAATTTGTCAGTAGAGATGGGGATCATAAGGAGCAGCAGTGCCTCCGGAGAATTTGGGATCGAGACCCCAGTGACTTCCTCAATCACCTCCAGGACCGAGATCCAGAAGCTCCGTAGCACAGAGCATCCCCACCATATATGGGCCATGGTCCCCTTTTCCTTTCCACATCTCCAGCACAGATCCGATGTGGAGGGAAAGATTCTATGCAAGACTACAGGCACCATGTACCATCGGGAGAGAATTTTGTAACATGTACCCTGGAGATGTTTGGACGCTACCAATGCTCTGTGGGTCATCTGGAAACATCGCTCCCATTGGGCTGGAGTAAAGGAAAGACCCAATTCCTCCTCCCATTTAAGGCAAAACAAGGGGGGGGGAGCCATCCCGGCCTGAGAGCAATAATTTATATAGAAATGATAGGGAATGCCTCAGACTTGCAGCCGACACCACCATTGACTCAAAAGTCGTAAGGGGCCTAGTCAAATGACATCTGAACTTAATTTTGTGAAAAAAATAAGCAAGCTGAGCAAGTTGAAATGAGGCAGCTGCAGGGACTGGAGTCTCTCCAAGGATGTCGCCAAGAGGTCGCAATTTCCCCTCAGAAGCCACCTGGTAGAGACGTAGGGACGATCTTTTCATTCCACCCAAGAACTCCTGTGGTGAGATCCCCGGAGGGAAGCCAGGGTTGTCTGTAATAGGCAAACAAGGGCCCTCCCGATCTATAAGAGAGTGGGAGTTCCTGTAGGAGTAGAGGACGGACATGGTCTGTCCCACGCAGAAAGAGGAGGACAACCACTACCCAGGGCAGGGGTCCAGGTCCAGGGGAGAACCGCCACAGCGGAAGAACTAAGGTCCTCAGCTAAGTTGACCCAAAGCTTCCTATCCCTATCTGTGGCCAGCGCCAGGAACCTCGAATAGGCCGAGGCCAGGTAGTAGATCCTACAGTCGGGCAGTCCCGTGCCCCCAGTAGCCTTAGACCTTGTTAAAGTGCCACGCTATCTGTGGTCTCCGTGCGGACCACACAAAAGCCGTAAAACATCTTTGAAGGGAGTTCCAAAACTGTGCGGGGACTTGAATGGGAAGAGTTTGAAAGAGGTATAGGAACTTTGGTAGGACAGACATTTTTAAGAGGTTGATTCTGCCGAACCAGGACAGCTCCTTATTCTGCCAGCAATCCAGGTCCCGTTTGGTTTTACTCAACAGAGGAAGGAAATTGTTAGCAAAAAGCCTCGACAAGTCCTCAGAGATATGCACCCCCAGATATGAAATACCCGCACTGGTCCACTTGAAAGGAAAATTGGACTGAAGATTTGGAAACGTTGATTTTAAAGTTTGACCAGTCCCCAAAGTTTCTGATTACGGCCATCAGAGCTGGGAGGGAGATGTGAGGGTTCGTGATGTAGACCAAAAGGTCATCGGCAAATGCCGAGCATTTATACTCCCGGCCTCCAATAGTAACCCCTTTGATGTCAGGGTTAGATCTGATAGCCGCCATCAGACTCTCCATCACCAAGACGTATAACAACGGGGATAAGGGACAACCCTGTCTCGTCCCATTTGAGATTGAGAAGGAAGCAGACAGGGCACCATTGACTTTGAGACGAGCAGCGGGCGCGCGATACAGCGCAGCGATCTTAGCTAAGAAATTAGGGCCGAGACCCAAGTGGCTGAGGGTCTGGTGCAGAGAAGGCCACGAAATACGGTCAAATGCCTTCTCTGCATCCAGTGATAACACCACCAGAGGGATCCTATGGGATTGTGTATGATGGATAATATCTAGCGTTTTAAGCGTGTTATCGCGCGCCTCTCTGCCCGGAACAAAGCCCACCTGGTCTGGGTGAATTATCGAGTTCAGGAGAGGATTAAGTCTATTGGCTAACAGTTTCGCATAGATTTTCAGACCCACATTTAACAGGGAGATGGGACGATAACTGCCACAGCATTGGGGATCCTTCCCAGGCTTGGGAATAATAGCAACATGTGCCAATGTAGTCTGGGCAGGGAAATGGGTGTCAGCTGTGATGGAGTTGAAGGCGTCTAAGAGCACCGGGCTGAGTGAGTCACGAAAGGTTTTAAAGAATTGTCCCGTGAAGCCATCCGGCCCTGGGCTCTTCCCCCCTGGTAGATCCTTAATGACCGATTGCAACTCCATCAAAGTGAATGGTTCCTCCAATACCTCTACAACTGAAGCTGGGATCCTAGAAGCTAAGGACGGGTGAGGGAACACTCCCGGTTGGTGGGGCTGGGAGGGGGAGGGAAGGTTATACAATTTGGAGTAGAACGCATGGAAAGTTTGAGCAATTTCTTCAGTGCGATGAACCACAGAGTTCGAAGTGGTCTTGATACTAGGGATGTGGGATTGGGCAGTCTGGGATCGGACTGCCCTGGCCAACATCCACCCGCATTTCTTGCCGTATTCATAAAATGAACTGCGGCAACGTTGTATAAAACGACCCCAGGAGTTCTCCAGAAGGCGATGCACCTCCAGACGTGCCGTTAGCAATTCCCGAAGGACTACAGGGGAGAGGGCGCCTTTATGCACTGCCTCTAGGGTAGAGACCTTAGAGAGAGCTTTTGTGAAAGCAGCCGCTCTATCTCTTTTAAGCCTAGAGCCGTGTTTAATGAGAATGCCGCGGAGTATGCACTTAAGGGCCTCCCACTGGTTAGTCCTAGAAGTGGAGTCAGAGGTATGAAGGGACAGGAATTGGGAAACATGACTCTTGATATCAGCGACACATACCGGGTCCAGAAGTAGAGACTCATTTAATTTCCAATTCCAGACCTTCTCACGCGTGGCAGGGAGTCGCAACGTGCAAAACACTGGGGCGTGGTCAGACCACAGGATATTCCCAATTGAGGCAGACACCGTCCAAGGCAAGGCAGAGTGCTGGACCATTATATAGTCTAAACGACTATAAGAGCCGTGGGGAGGAGAAAAGAAGGAGTAGTCCCTATCAGAGGGGTGCATGATCCTCCAGGCATCACAGAGCTGGAGTAGCGAGAAGACTCTTTTCACCTTTTTAATGACTGAATATGCTAGAGCTGATTTCCCAGAGGAGTTATCCAGAGTGGGATCTAGCGTAACATTAAAATCACCACTAAGTATAACAGTCCCCTGAACCAAAGGAAGAGAGGTGTCAATCAGAGTTTCAAAGAAACCCGCCTGGCCTGTGTTCGGGGCATAAGCATTTATAATGGTAAACAGTTGTCCATTGATGGAAAGGACTAGGATGAGATAGCGGGCCCCCGGTAGATAGTGCAGCTGACAACCTGGTGGGTCAGGGACCGATGGATCGCCACGGCAACTCCCCTGGACCTGGACTCACAACAATTGGCAAAGTGCCACGAGGTATAATATTTACTCTTAATATTAGGGGCGTGTCCTACCTTAAAGTGGGTCTCTTGGAAGCATACAATTTGGACCCTGGAGTTTGGGGAATGAACTAGTGCGAGAACCTGCGCACGTTTCTCCCCCCCCCCCACCCCCTCCCGCCCCCCCGCCCCCCCCCCTTCCCCCTCTCAGGCGTGTTCAGGCCTTTGCGTTAAAGGAAGCAATGCGAAGATCCATTGTGATAAGAGTCAAAGGGGGGCTTCAGTCCGCGCCCAGCTGGAGCAGGCCTCCAACTCCGGAACCACTGCTGCAGAGAAAAGGAGGGGCAGCCGAGCGGGGGGGAAGGGGCATGGGAGGAGGAGGAGAAGGAAAAGAAAGAAGAGAAAAAAAAAAAGGGGAAGGGGCCACACACACACCACACACAAACAAGACACGCCAAAGAACCCAAAAGCAGGAGCCTAAGTCCTGCGCGTTAACTAAATAAAATAGTATCAAGAAATGTGAATCCTTGCTACTGTTGAGTGAACCCAAAGCAGGAGTTCGCCCAATTGGGGGAATGTGGAAGAGCTCAGGATCCTAGGGAGGGCTGCCCCTGGTCCTTACTAAAATACAAACTGAAAGATACATGCTATCCAAGCTGCTATTTAGCAGATGTATAGGGGGAGACCTGAGTAAATACCCAAGAGAGTGTAAACCGGACATTAGCACCATAACCTGTTATGGACTACTAATGTCTGCCAGAGCCTAGCAGAGGAGACTAGTTCTCCCGCTAACGGGTGCCCTCCACTGAGAGTCTCTGAACAAGTGTCCTCAGAGAATTAAGAGGGAATAGCGCCGCTTGGTCCCGGGCCTTGCGAACCCCAGGTCTTGTCGTCGTATCAACCTGTCTCCCCTGTGGCGAGGCTGGTTGGTTAGCGGCCTGTGTTAGAGTAAGCTGCAGCCGACTCTTTTGCTGGGGTGGCTGAAAAGGCCAGAGAACAGCCAAGGATGGCCAATTCTGAATTGATAGGTTCTTGGAGTGTCTGGAAGCGTCTGTAACACCTGTGGAATGTAGGTGCCCCGGACCGAGATCGTAAATAGTTTTGTTGTTGGGCAACCCAACGGCACATGCTGCTTGCATAACCAAGGAGCTCATCCCCCAAGTGACGATGGGGAAATCATTATGTTTTGTCTTATTTACAGAACTTAAAGAGTGGTTCTTCAGGACAGCCTACTGGGCTTGTGAGCAGGCGCGGGGGATTTCAAGTTCCTTGCAAAGATCCTGGATCTCGAGGGCCATTTGGTTGGTCTGGGATATATAGCAGGAGAAGCATGTTCGAAAAATGATGTCCTCCTTCCTCTGGCAAAAAAATGAACCCGGGCCTAATTACTTCACGCGCGGCTCTCGGGTAGAAGGTCATCAGCGCGTTAGGCAGGTCATCTGTGCTCTAATGTGCCCCTGTAATGTTCTTTTATGAGCTGTTGTTGGAAGCGCCCTAGGAGGTTGGTGTAGATTGACCTGCGTAACCAGGAGAGTTTCCCAGATCCCCCTGATTTAGGGTCACGATTAGGGCTTCCGGCAAATATGATGGACGTGTGTTGTGGAAGCATGATGCAGTGGGGGCTTGGGATTCACACTTTGATGGGGATGAGCGCAGATTGTGGGGTGACGTTGGCGGGAGAATTAACTCCTGATGAATGGTTAAGGACTATAACTTTAACGGACGTGATGCATGAGGGAAGGGAGGAAGGGGCAAGGTGAAGGTGGCCGGGTCGTAAGGGGGGATAATGTAGGATAGCGTGTGTTGTGATATGATGATCGATGAAAAAGACGATGAGAGTTTACCCAGCACACTGTATGCACTGTGTTGGTCATTGTGGTGCGGTCGGAGTTGTCGTGGGCAAGTGATGTAGTGGTGTTCGAAAAAATCAGGCAATGGTGGGCGGGTATGGGAGAGTCGCAGTTGGGTCGGGCCGTTGGTTGATGCCATCGATGAGGAGTGAAACGCGGGGGAGTTAGCTCGTTGACAGAATATAGAGGCTTGCTCCCCATGGGAGCAACAATGGCGAGTCAGCTTGCTCCTGTATGTCAAAAAAGCGCTGGCGGCGTTCCAACCTCATAGATCGTCTGCCGGGTTCGTGGATATGATTGACGGTGACGCCACCGCCCGGGTAGACACAAGGTTGCCCCCCATGTTGATACTGAATGAAGGTCCCAGGAGCATTCGTTGGTTTCCCAGCGGCATGCTAAGGCACCGGGACAGAGCACAAGCCTGATGAAGCAGAATGCTCGGTGTAGGAGGGAGGACATTTTCACCCATATGTGGATCCAGTGGGTCAGTGGCGGGACGTTCCCTCTGCAGGCGGCTGTGGGGTTATCGGTCTGCTGGGAGCAGATAGTTTGAGACCGGAGAAGAGTCCCCTGTCGGGGAGTCGCGAGTGCGATAAAAAGGGGGAGGGTGCCATGGACGGCTGCTGACTCGGGAGGGTTTGACTGGTGCGTCCCGATTCCCTGCGGGTTGAGCGGCTATCTGGAAAGCTCGTGGCGGCCGCAGCGACTTGCAAGTGCACTGCCCCCCCCAATGTGGTGTGCCCTCACGCAGCACATCACCGCCCCTGTGATCAGATTGTCTCCAGAGGGTTGGCTTAGGGGGGATCACCGTCGAGGTGACGTCCATTGGGCACTCATTACACAGCAAGTGCCAAGAGTCCTCTGGAGCGGTATTACAGGTCCTTTTTACACCCCTCTTCGTCCTTCCACCCCTGTGGCAGGGTGCTTCCCCCACTGTGTCACAGTGGAAAGATGGGGAGACTGCTAGGGATTTTTGGAGCTCGCTGGGTGATGGTTCTCTGCTCCGTGACGCCCGGGCAAGCCTTAGCTCCGGCTCGCCGCGACATGCTACTTCCGCTGATCTGCATTAGTATTGCGTGATCTACACCGGGGCTCGGCGCAGGGCGAGTGCGTACACCAAGCGGCACGCGCTTACCACTCGGGTAACCAGGCGCCCGGCTAAGAACGCACAAGGAGCGATAAGGTCGGAAGCCAGGGTAGCGTCTCACTCTCCAATTAGCAGGTACGGCTGGGGCGGTTGCATAGAGAGGGGTAACTCTGGGCTGCAGTGCGCGCCCGTGGGGACCCCGGGTGTTGTGTATGCGAGAAGATCCGCTGACGCCCGCACCGTCCCGGCGGGTTGCCTCGAGAAAGTTGCCTTGTGGCAGTCGGCCATCTGGGGTGTCCGCGGTAGCGGGGACCGAGAGCCCACGCGGCCGGAATACACCGCCCTCACCCTCCCTCTCACCACTCTGTGTAGGTACCCATGGGGGCATGGTACACGGCATGGTAAGAATACTACACACGTGCGTCCGAATCGTGGGGTGTGCAGGATTAGCGGGGGAGAAGACGGGGCGTGGAGGGGGGGGGGGGGAAGGTCAGCCAATGGTGGGCGCAGTTTTTTTATGGTCAGGAAAGGCTGGAGACCAAGAGCGGAGCTCAGCACAGTGTGCGTCTTGACTCGGGCCATTGCTAAGCCACCGGCCCCCTCATTAGCGATTTTTTTGATGATCAAGGCAGGGACAGGAGAGTACCTCCCCTGTGTAACATTTGAGTCAGCCACAGTGGCAGCTCATGCGTGACACCTCCGTTTGTTCACCGAGGCACATTCGACGGACGGCGTCGTTGATTTGTCTAGGCGCCAGGGGAATTCGGGAGAAGTTTATCGTTTTCATACTGCTTCATGTCTAGTAATTTGATTGATCTGAATTAGAGGGCCTACAAGGGGAAGTGGGAACCCTGGCAGTCCGTCGACGCCGTCCGACTTCTCTGCACTAGGCGCCCACCATGAGTACGCGTTGCGGGGACCTGATGGAAATGCCCCGCCCCACCCCCACCCGCCCCCCCCCCCCCCCCCGCCCCGGCCCCCCCCCCCCCCCACCCCCCCCCCCCCCCCCCCCCCCCCCCGGGGAGGAGGCATTGGAGCAGAAGCATTGCTGGTGAAATGAGTGGATTTTTCTAACCAAGTGACAAAAGACGAGGAGCAGGAGCAGCTGGAGGAGGTGATGGAGATGAGGAAGACGAGTCAGATGACCCGCAACGCACTGTGGCAGTATACAGTGGAGATGGAGGCAGGGAGCCCCTCGGAGTCATTGTGCAGATGGCCCGCTAGCATGCTGATTTTGCCTGGCTTGTGACAGCGAAATAGTCAACAATCCGGCAGAGGGATGACCTTCTGGCTCTCCACCCTATTGGACCCTCGCTACCGGTCCAAAAATGGGAGCCTTTTTCCCGCTATTGAGAGGGAGGGACAAACTCAATACTATAGGGAAATCCTCCGTAGTCAGTGTCCATGCCTAGTGCAGCATCGTCCCATGCTCTGACAGTCTGACCGGGGGTTCTTCATGCGCTCACGTGACTACTGCCGCGGCTGCTGGGGGGAAGGTGGGGGGGGTCGGAAGCAGTAGCAGCTCCATCAGCAGCAACCTATTGTATTGAGGTCTCTGATGAGCTGCTTCCTTCACCCGCCTAGTGAGGAGGGCAGTCGCCAGCAGCAGCAGAGGACCTGGAAGCAGACCCTCAACCAACAGGTGGTGGCCTACTTGGACAGTACTCTGCCACCCCAAGTTAGAAGATCCGCTGGACTACTGGGCAGCCCAAAACTGGTTGTTTGACAGTGGAGAAGCTTGTCCTGCCCGGCCAGTAGGTGTGGCATCAAGATGCGGCGTGTTCAGTGCAACGGGGGCCATCGTTACCCCAAGGAGAACCCGCTTGTCCACGGGAAATGTGGAACGGACTGGACCTTTGTCAAGATGAATCAGGCATGGATGGCCAGGATTTCCACACACCAATGCCTTTAGGCGTCAGACTACATCAGCACATGTCGCCTCACCCAAAACTGTGAGAAATGAGTCTGGGTTCAACACTACTGCTCAGCATATTCTGGATGCCGCCACCCGTGATGCCATCACATCTGTACAGTTCTCCATCTGCCACCAACCATTTTCAGGGGATGGTATTGCACCACCTCCAACTATGTCATTTTGTGCCACTGTCTGACCTCATGCTGCTGTTGTTGCTGGTGCCGTTGACATCCCAGTGTGTCATTGTGCCATCTCTGTACCTCATGCTGTTGCTCTGCCGCCGTCACCTCCACTCTCTATCATTGTGCCACTATGTGGCCTACTCCAGTTTTTGCCACCTCCAGAATGTGATGTGCCACTGTATGACTCATGCTGTGATGTGCTGCTGCCGTGACCTAGACACTGTGCATTGTGGCCACTCTGTGGCTCTACTCCTGTTTTGCCACCTCCAGAATGTCATTGTGCACTCTCTGAACCTCAGCTGCTGCGCGCCGTCTCCTCCAATCTCTGTCATTGTGCTACTCTGTGAGCCTACTCCCAGTTTTTGCCACCCTCCAGAATGTAATTGTGCCACTGTCTGACCTCATGCTGCTGCCACCACCTCCACTCTCTGTCCATTGTGCCACTCTGTGCTACTCCAGTTTTTGCCAACTCC
>JAODAL010060350.1:0-20938 GCA_025379985.1 Phyllomedusa bahiana | reverse complement strand
AAAACCCCTCCATTTCAACCTACCCATAAATTTCACTGGTGATACAAGCGTCCCCAGAGAAGAAATTTAAAAAACTTTTCCCGGGTAAACCCACAGTATGGGGGGTCAAGGGGTTGGCTTTTTAAAGGAGGGCGGGAAAAGGTAAACCTCTTTATAACTCTCGGGGAAGGCGGGGACTTTATGCGGGGGTTTTTCAAACCAGGGCTTTTTTTGCTTGTTTGCAACATTTATCAAAAATATAATGGGGGGCCCGGGCCCCTTTGTGTTTGGGACCCTTCCCTTTTGATCAATTCGGGCCAAACACCGCCCGTTACCCCGGGAAAAAAAATTTCCCTAAAATTTTTGGGGGGACCCCTTCATGTGGGGAAACTTCTCCCCCAATTAATACTCAATGGTTTGGGGGAAAAAGGCCCCAAAATTGGGGGGGGGGGGTATTAAAATTTTTAATTTTTTTTTTTGTGGTTTTTTAGATTTTAGGGGAGATAAACAACTTATTCCCTTTTTTTCCCAAGGAGCTTCCCAAAGGAGGGAAAAGGGGATTTCTTTTCAGACATAAAATTTTTTTTCTAAGGGCGTTTCCCAAAAAGGGTTGAGGCCCCATTGGGGGGCCCGCTAGGGGTTAAACTGGGGGGGGAAACCTCTTATGGCCCTACTTTATTTTTTCCATATTTTGGGGGGAAAGGTTTCCCAAATTATTTTTAAGAAAAATGGGGGAAATCATCAAAATTTAAAACTTGGCACAACTTGCGGGTTTAAAATTTTAAAGCCCAAAAAAGGGCGCATGCCATTCATTTTTTTTTGGTGGCATGTTGTTTTTTGGGCCCCAATTTCTAGACCTGGTGCAAAAGACCTTCTTAACATAAAACTTTTTGATAGGATTGTTCTCCATTTTTTGTAACAAACTAATCCCCCATGTTTTTTATTTTCTCTAATGATTGAGTCGGGAAACCAGAGCCTTTAACTTTAAAGCCCCAAAAACCCCCAAAAATGCTAAATCTGTAAAAGTCCCCTCCTACCTTATGTAATTGTTAATTTTTGGGTTTTCCCTTATGGGGGAAAAGGGGGCCCTTTTGGGGCCCCCCCGGGGCCTTTTGGGTGCATGTCGGCCCCCCCTCAAAGCAAACCCCCCCTGGGGGGGACAAACTTCCTCTAAATTAATTCATGGTTAAAATTTTTAAACCCACAAATACCTTTCATCATTAAAAAATTTTAACCTGGAGTTTTAAAGGGATAATTATTTTCCCTTTTCATGCAGTTTTTTAAAATTTTTTAAACATATTTTTTAATTTTATTTTACATATTTTTAAAAGTTATTACCAGTTTCTTAAAGTCCATTCCCCATTACTAATTTCAATAGCCCCTTCCCCCTCTGCCTGAGGCCCCTGTAATCTGACTGAAAGGTCACAGACTCCTCAATGCATTTAAAAAAAAATTGGGGGGGGGGGGGGTTAGAAAAATAGTAGAAGGGGGGCGGTTAAACCCCAAGGATTTTTTGGGTAGAACCCCATGTGCTTCCCCCCAAAAATCCCCCCAAATCAGATAAAGGAACCAATTTTGGGTCACTGAAAATTTCTGGAACAGATCTCTATTTGTGAATTTACCCCTAAGGGAAAACAACCCTATCCCCCCCCATCCATACTTCCCCCACTAAGGTCCAAAAAAAAATGTAGAGAGGAAGAGCCCTGAAAATCCGGTAAAGGGGAAACCATTTTTTTTAAACCTCCAATTTGGCTGTCCCATCCCCCCCCAAACCCCGGGAGTATTTTTTGGATCCCTCCCTATATACACTTTTTATTATGTTTCATTTTGAAATTTTTTAAAAAATTTTTTTTCCCAAAAACGCAGAAAATCTAGGTGACCCTTCCTTGTTTTTTCATTATAGGGGTCACTATGATTTCTTTGAAAATTGTAGGGCTTGTTCCCATGCCGCTTAAGCCAGGTAAACCCCTCTGTAAGGGAATTGCGGGGGGTGGGGCCCCCG
The DNA here is from genome assembly GCA_025379985.1 of Phyllomedusa bahiana. Classification (NCBI taxonomy): domain Eukaryota; kingdom Metazoa; phylum Chordata; class Amphibia; order Anura; family Hylidae; genus Phyllomedusa; species Phyllomedusa bahiana. The sequence continues at coordinate 18,957 of JAODAL010060350.1, read as the reverse complement.
GGATCCCCTTTGATCAGGGGAACAGGGTAATTTCCATTTGCATTTAAAGGGTGGTCTAATGTGGTGCTGCTCCCTATTCAACTTAAGGGCTCCCAAAGATGGGGGGCCCCTGGACTTGGCTTTCTTTGGCACCCCTTTTTGGTTTTTTGAATGGGAGGAGAACACTTCCCCGCCATCCCCTCTTTTTAAAAATTTGGGGAACCCATTTTTATGTTTGGGTGGCGGTCACGGAAGTTGGACCCCGGGGGATACTTGTATCATTAATATGAAACCCAAAGTATCAGGGGGCCCTTTAAGTAGTCGGTTTCATGAGCTGCTCTAGTTCATGGACCAAGTGGGGAAAACCTCCATGGGTCAAAAAAACCTTTCAAAAGTGCAAAAGGAAAAAGATGGCCCCAAAATGGGAAAATCTTTTCATACATAAATTTTTTAATTGGGTAAAAGTTGGTACCAAAGGGGAAACTGAAGGGGGCCTTTTTACACCCTAGTATGGAGCACAGCAAGGGTGCTAAAAGGGGACCTCTTTGGCTGCCCCAATTGTCCAAATTAAGGGCTCTACCTTTTGCTTCCCTCTATTTCCATGTTCTCTGTACGACTAGTTTAATCTGTTCATAGTTTTGTATGCTCAAATGTAATTATTATATTTCTATTTTTAATATTATATTTAAATTACATTTACAAAATTAGAATTTTACTTTGATAAAACCAAACAATGACAAAATCTTTTTCTTTACATCTCAAGTACATTTAAATTTTATTCTCAACCATAGTCTGAAATTTTCTGATCTTTATTTTAGGTTCTGAAAGATTCAACCAATTCCAAAGCCAAAGGAAACTACTGGAAGGTGGATTTGAGTAAGATCCCTCCGGAGGCTATGAAGATTCAGAACACAGGGGTCATCGGGCAGAACACGTACAAGCCTGACCTGTCTGAGTTCATCTTTCAGGGACGTTACCCGCACCCCCCAAGACATAGAGACACCCACAGACCCGAACCGGAAGCCGCCGCTCAAGCCAGCACATCAGCCCCAGACCCTGCGGCGATATTCCCAGCGATCCTGTTGAACCTTCCTACATCCTACTCCAAATTTGTTCCCCCTAATGTAGTGGCCCCTCCTAGTCCACACCCATTAACACTGTACCCCCAGTTAACCCAAACGACCCCATATCACTATTCAAGCCCTCGCTACCAGAGTAACCCTTACCAAGACAGGAGGGAGCTCTACTCCTCCAGCCTACAACCCCAGATACCCCAGGTACCCCAGATACCCCAGGTACCGCAGATATCCCAGATACCCCTCTCCCAACATCCTATTGAAATAAGGAGACCTACACCTCTTTATCCACCCAATAGGACAGTGTATGAGGTCCCCGTACCACCCGCTCCTCCTGGGTACGTGCCCAACCAAGGTGTGTACATTGATCCCTTAGTACCTAATGCAGGTCTTCCTGGCTACAGACACCCAGGAATATATAGGTAACTAAGCGAAGTGTCTTCTGGGTCAAGGGTTAGCACTTTAGTTCTGCTGGCTCCAAAAAAAACCTTCCAGATCCCAATGGCCCAAACACCTTTCCAAGTGGGGCACTGTCTTACTGACAGTATTTATCACTTGTCGCATTTCAATGTAACCCTTGTCCTGTATGTGTGAATGAGACCCTTGTCCTGTATGTGTAACTGAGACCCTCCTCCTGTATATGTGAATGAGACCCTCTGAGGTCAAGACTTGAACTTTTAACCATGTCACCATGATGTAATCAAAAAGGAATTCCCCTTCAATGGGAGACTGTGTAACCCAGGCATCCTCAAACTGCGGCCCTCCAGCTGTTGGGAAACTACAACTCCCATCATGCCCACTGTTATAGATTATATAAATGCATGATGGGAGTTGTAGTTTCCCTACAGCGGGAGGACCACAGTTTGAGGATGCCTGGTGTAACCCCTCCATAGTCATTCCTGAGGATCTAGAATGGGCCCCAGGACCGCCTGTTCAATAAGCCTGCTGGTAGGGCTTGTGCCTTGGTGCCACAGAGTATGATGTATGTGTGTGCTTTATACTATAAATGTGTAAAATACTAATCCCTTAATTGGATTAAAAAAAAAATCAATAAAAAATTAAAACCCAAATTTCTGCCAAAAATTTTATTTCTTACAAAATACATTTTATTGTGCAAATATTTTATACAAATAAAAAATCTGCAAAAATGAGGTATCCAGGTGACCACATCAACCTGAAGAGTTAACACTCTTAAAAAAAACCTCACAATGCCTAAAATTGCTTTTTTCTATACTCTGGTTTTAAAAAAAATTATATATTATTTGTGCCCCAAACTGGGCCAAAAAATGAAATTCTTGCTACAAGGTAAAGAGTATAAACCACAAGTCATGGCTGCTGAAATGCAGGGAGGCAAAAAGCAAAAGATTGAGGCAGATGTTAAAGGGAATTATCAAATCGAAAAAAAAAAATATTTGTAAATGGGGTCAGGGTGACTAGAAGAAAAAAAATTGATACTTACCTCCCGATTCCCCACTGCTACCGCTCCGGAACTAACCATGGATCTGCTCCTCCTCACTTCCCGGTATTTGCCCGGATACAGAGGAGCTTCACTCACCTAATGTAGTGTGAGCCTCTCCCGTGAGTCAGGACAAGAACCCCAAAGTGAAGATGGGCGTCTCACCCGGGAGCTCTGAAGCAGCAGCAGCGGGAGCGGGGGATTAGGGGATAAGTATCAATTTTTTTTCTTTGTTTGGTGACCATAGAAATCTACATAGAGAGGACAACCCCTTTGAGGATCTTTAGGCCCAATTACTAAGCAGTAAATAGGCTGCATCACTTTTTGAAGGAAAATGCTGGTGTAACGTAAGTCGGCAGAGGAAACTGTCACTGTGTCTCGTAAGCCTTGCCGAATTTGTGATTCACGGGCACCATTTTGATAGGTGGTGCTGTCTGTGCCATGATGCATTTTACTACCCTATTGGTAAACCTCAGGCCAGTGTTCATGGCTTCTTCTTCCAGCAGTCTATAGCAGGTACTGTAGTAGAGTGTGGTAATGAATTGCAGCAAGTGAGGACGTGGGACCTTATAGCGAAAATGTGAAACTTTTCTGATTGATCATGAAATTTGGAAAGAACTAAAAATTGGGTAAAAGGGAAAAATTTAATCTAGATTTATTTATAATTAACCTCAATTTTGGCCTTCCCCCATATTTTAAATATGACATGTGTCACTTTATGTGGGAAAAACTATTTGATACTTTTACCTATCTATGGGATTCAGAGAATGTTTTCTCATGACACATTGTGCTTTAAGTTACTACGAAATTTTGGTCCACAGAATCCATGTTTATTTGGGAAAAATATAAAAATATTAGGAAAATGTTTAAAATTTACATTATGTATGTGTCCTCTCAGTTAGGCAGGTATATATTGGTCCCCTCAGGCAGGTATATATTGGTCCCCTCAGTTAGGCAGGTATGTATAGGTCCCCTTAGTTAGGCAGGTATATATAAACCGCCACTAAAAATAATATCACTAATACTTACCTTAACTCCTTCTTCTTCAGCCGAGCACCTTCCTCTTGTGCCCAACACTACCAGCGTGACATCATCATGCCGCCAGTGCCGGGATGCTCCACCGGCCCCGGCATTTGCCTGGGTAAACCTGATGCTGACACCGGCCCTGGCTTTCTGCATCACTCCATGCCTCATACACCGATACGTGGAGCAAGTAGACCAGACGAATGATTGTTACAAAAAAAACTCCTACAAAACCAAGACCCAAAACTAGTGCTACTTAAGGATCAAATAAAACTGCCAGACTATGACTGAATGCGACCCCCACATGTGACTATCAGCTGTACACAGGCTCTGAAGACGTATATTACCGCCATACAATGACCATATAGTGGTAGTCACCAGTGTACACAGACTCTGCAGACTGTATGTTACCTCCATACAGTGACCATATAGTTATAGATGACAGTTGTACACAGGCTCTGAAGACTGTATATTACCACCTTACAGTGACCACATAGTGGTAGATACTAGTCCTATGTAGACGCTCTGCAGAAATATAATTGGTTACACTGCAGTTACATTTACCACACAAACATTTTAGAATCCTCACTTTTCCAGCACATATATATCTACCTACTGGGGGAATGATAGAACATCCAGGTGTCTGCTGTGGGGGATGAAGAGTCACATATCGTTCCTTTATAAGCCCCCATTAGGTAGGTTTATAGACCCCCTCCCAATAGGTAGATATACAGGTCTCTACAGTAGGTAGGTATACAGGTTATATGTCCCCCAGTAGGTAGATATATAGATAATATGGTCCCTCAGTCTGTAGATAGGAAATAGGGTCCCCCAGTCGGTATATAGATAATATGGCCCCCAGTATATGCAGTATATGGCCTCTAGGTAATATTGCCCCAGTATATATTTATTAATAGGTTCCCCAGTATAGGCAGGTAATGGGCGCCCCAGTATAGGCAGGTAATAGGCTTGTGCCCTGGAAAAAACTGCCTAGCAACTCCCCTGCCTAACTCTAAGCCCAATTTAGGGTTAAGGTAAATGTTTTTGTGATTTTTATCAAAATTTAATTTGAGTCTCCCAGAATGGAAATGCTTAGATTCTGGTCAGATTCAACAACAACCCAAATCCGAAGCAAAACACTAATTATGACCTTGAATGTCCTAAATGAACAGTAGATTCTTCTCTCCATTCAATGATTCACTATGAGGAATCTTACTCTTGCAGAACCTATAACTTTTTGAAAATTTTGAATGGGATAAAATTTGTCATAAAATCAACTAAAGGCAAAACCGAACAGAAAACTAAAGAATTCATTCTAACAAAAAGTTTTTGTTAAAAATAGGAATCTTGGTTTTGACTGATTTACGAAAAAATTAATAAATATCCTTAAAAAGAAAAAAAAATTGGGAACAAATAGAGACCGGCGCCGGGACTAGTGACTGATTCACCAACTGTCTTAGACCCAATGAATGTATGAATAGGAAACTGCACAATTGTTGTTAAGAATCAAAATACTCAACTCTAAGGATGAGGCAAACAATGGGATGTTTATAGGAGACACATCAGGATGGGTGTTACCTGACAACAAGCCTACTCTCCTAAACAGAGGTTGTAGGGAGGTGTGAAGTGAGCAGAGCCCTGTATTGACAAATCAGTAGAACAATGGGGCCTCATAGAAAACCATTGGGGTAAGTGATATGGTAATTATTCTAGACAAGAAGCAGAAAATCAGGTACAACAACCTATCACCAGCCAGAGGGTGAGGATCCTCACATTAGACTTTAATATTCCATAGGATTTAACAAATTAGAGGTTAAGGTCAAGTGACAGAGAAATCATCGTTTACTCTCAATTATCTTAATTATGTTTTAGAAATCTATATTTACTGTTTTAATTCATTTTTGAAATGTTTAGTCTTCCAGCAAATTTTTTTTCAAAATTTGTACCTACAAAAGTAATTGTTATTACAGTTTACTTCTTATTTCCCCGTGACCATTACAATTTATTTTTAAATGTAAAAAGATTAAAAAAGGGAAAAAAAAACTCTCTCCCCAAAGTTTCCAGGATTCAACAAATTAGAGGTTAAGGTCAGGTGACAGAGAAATCATTTAATTATCGGATGTTTTAGAAATTTACATTCAAGCATTTAAGTCAATTTTTAAAAGTTTTGTCTTTAAGAAAAAATCTTTTCAAAATGTGAACCTTCAAGAGTCATTTTTATTACAATTTACTTAACTCCTTAGACTATTGCAATTTCTTTTTAAACCTACAAAAACGTTGTCCCCTATAGTTGCCAGGATTCAACAAATTAGAGGTTAAAGTCAAGTTACAGAGAAATCATTATTTACTCTTAATTATTGGATGTTTTTTAAATTTACATTTGGGGCGACATGTCAGAAAATAAGTGCAGCCGCGCCAGTTTTTAGGTTGAGTTAAATGAGTGTATAGTGCGCCTCAATGAATGAATGAACCTGTCAAAAATCTGGCGTGTGGTCTACTTTGTATAGTATATTTAAGGTGCCTAATTTAGGCACATACCAAAAATAGGCACATAGCATACCATTGCTAGCATATTTGATGCACCTACTTTAGTCGCATTCAAAAGTGTCATGCCTGGCATAAAATGCACCACGTTTTGGTGAACTACAGATCATTTATATAGAGAATAGGGCGTCAACAGTTTTTGGATGCAAAATACACTAAAAAAAATGGTGCATCCCTAATGGGACACGTTGCCCTATATATTTTTTTTAATATTTTGTCTTCCAGAAAAAAAAAATTCAAAATTTGTACCTACAAGAGTAATTTTTTATTACAGTTTACTTATCTCCTTGGACTTTTACACTTTTTTAAATATTAAATAAAGATTTTTAAATATTTTGTCTTCAAGAAAAATAGTTTTCTAAATTTGTACCTTCAAGAGTCATTTTTATTATAATTTAATTAACTCCTAAGACTATTGCAATTTCGTTTTTAAACCTACAAACATAAAAGTTTAAAAAAAAATCTCTCCCCATAGTTGCCAGGATTCAACAAATTAGAGATTAAGGTCAAATGACAGAGAAATCATTATTTACTCTCAAATATTGTAAGTTTTTGAAATTTACAGTTAGGTCGACATGTCAGAAAATAAGCGCCTCCACGCCAGTTTTAGGTGCATTAAATGAGTGTATAGTGCACCTCAATCAGTGTCGGACTGGGGTGCCAAGGGCCCAGAGGTGGAGTTGATTCTAGGGGCCCACCAGTTGAGCTGTTTCTGGGCCCACTGGTGTTTATTTTAGGGGCCCACCCTACAGCTACTGTAAATGAGTGTACCTGCCTCCTAACCTCTGCTTCTTGCTTTTTGTATCTCGTTCTATGCTTTTCCGCATCTCCTGAGGATTAATATGCAGTTAAAAAACATCTCCAGATCTACCATCCTCAGGGGTCCATCGGAGATTTCCCCTATTCACCCGGGGGGTCAGTCCGAGCCTGGCCTCAAGGAATTAACCTTTTAAAAAATGTGGCGTGTGGTCTACCTTGTATAGCATATTTAAGGTGCATAATTTAGGTGCATATCAAAAATAGGCACATAGCATACCATTGCCAGCATATTTGATGCGCCTACTTTAGTCACATTCAAAAGTGTCATGCCTGGCATAAAATGTGCCTAGTTTTGGTGTACAACAGTTCATTTATATAGAGAATACAGCGTCAATGGCAAAATACACTAAAAAAATGGTGCGACTCTAATGGGACTTATCACCCCTAATGTTTTAGTTCATTTTTGAAATGTTTTGTCTAACAGAAATTTTTTTTTTCAAACTTTGTACCGACAAGAGTAACTTTTATTCTGGTAGGTACAGGTTTACTTATCTCCTTGGACTTTTACACTTTCTTTTTAAATATACAAACATTAAAAAGGTCATAATAATATCTCTCCCCATAGTTTCCAAGATTCAACAAATTAGAGGTTAAGGTCGGGTTTGTAAGGGTTCGGTGGATTCGCTGGACCACCGCAAGCGATGGTAGTTAAGCCACGCCAGGGAACAGAGTCTAAGTAGCCCCCGGTTTTCACCAGAGCCCGCCGCAAAGCGGGATGGACTTGCTGCGGCGTGAGGCTACCAGGTCGTTACCCCTGACGTGACTTGCTTGCGGTGGCGGCCGGGGTACTGCGTGGTACAAAATCGTAATCCAAAGGCGTAGTCGGGGACAGGCAGAAGGTCAGGGCAGGCGGCAGAGTTTCGTGTTCAGAGACAGGCAGACGGTCAGGGCAGGCGGCAAACAGGCAAGGTCAGGAAACGTAGCGGAACGGACTGGTACACGGATAATCAATATGAACTCTAAACACTCTCCAAACTCACTGAACGCACACCAACAATCTGGCAGCGAGTGCTGGGGGCGTATACCTTATATAGGACCAGCGCCCGGCAATAGGCCAATTACCGGAACACTGGCCCTTTAAATCTAGACCAGCCGTCGCGCGCGCTAGGGGGCGGGCATGCGCACGGCGGCCGGGACGGACAGGAGCGGCGTGCACCGGAGCGTGGCCGGCCAGGTAAGAGAGCCGGCGTGGGGACTGGAGGAACGGGGGTGGTTGCGGGTGACCGCGATGCCCGCGCCGGACCCCCAGCAGGCAGGGGAACGGCCGCGGGGGCAGTGGCGCCTGCGACCGCCGTGACAGGGTTACAGAGAAATCATCGTTTGCTCTCAATTATCTCAATTATGTTTTAGAAATTTAAATTTAATGTTTTAATTCATTTTTAAGTGTTTTGTCTGCCAGATAAATTTATTTCAAAATTTGTACCTAAAGGAGTCATTGTTATTACAGTTTACTTCTTATGTGACCCCTAAAATTAATTTTTAAATGTAAAAAGATTTAAAAAAAGAAAAAACAAACTCCCCATAGTTGCCAGGATTCAACTAACTAGAGGCTAAAGTGAAGTGACAGAAAAATCATTATTTACTCTCAATTATCGGATGTTTTAGTTCATATTTTAAATGTTTTGTCTTCCAAATTTTTTTTTTTTTCAAAATTTGTACCTACCAGAGTAATTTTTATTACAGTTTACTTATCTCCTTGGACTCTTGCGCTTTCTTTTTTAATATAAAAATATTAGAAAAGTAAAAAAAAAATCTCTCACCATAGTTTCCAGGATTCAACAAATTAGAGGTTAAGGCAGACATCCTCAAACTGCGGCCCTCCAGCTGTTGGGAAACTACAACTCCCATCATGCATTTATATAATCTATAAAAAGTGGGAATGATGGGAGTTGTAGTTTCCCAACAGCTGGAGAGCCGCAGTTTGAAGATGCCTGGGTTCAAGTCAAGTTAGGGGCCGTTTACACGGCAGTGGACAATAGGTATTTGTCCTGTTTTGCGGCCGTCCCCACGGCCGCGGGGGGGGCGGGCGTGGGGACGGAAGATTGTGCATGTTCAATGTTTTGTCGCCGGTCCGCCAGCGACAAAACCGCCTGGCGGAAAACCTGTGCAGTGGGGACTGCTGCACGGGTTTTCCATAGAGCACAATGGTGCTCATTTTCGGCCGGTTTTTTAGGCGGTCTGAAAAACCGCAAACCGGCTGAAAAACCGGCCGAAAACCCGTGCCGTGGGGACATGCCCTTACAGAGAAATCACAATTTACTCTGAATTATCTCAATTATGTTTTAGAAATTTACATTTAATGTTTTAATTCACTTTTGAAATGTTTTATCTTCCAGCTAAATTTCTTTCAAAATTTGTACCTGCAAGAGTCATTTTTATTACAGTTTACTTCTTATCTCCCCGTGACCATAACAATTTATTTTTAAATGTAAAAACATTTAAACAGGAAAAAAAATCTCTCCCCATAGTTTCCAGGATTCAACAAATTAGAAGTAAAGGTCGAGTTACAGAGAAATCACCATTTACTCTCAATTATCGAATGTTTTTAGAAACTATGTGTAAATATTTTAATTTAATTTTGAAATGTTTTTGTATTTTTTTAAAAGATTTGTGCCTACGGCAGAGTCAGGTTCATTACAGTTTATTCCTTATCTCCGGTACAATTTCTTTTTAAATGAAAAAAAAATTGCACTGTACATATCTTATTGTCAAACTAGAATTTTATTTCCTTTTATTCCATTAGAAAAAATATCTTCAGTTGAAACTGTGAACATCTGAGAGGGGGAGGGGTGTTATCATCACATTTTTCGCCTCCTTTCAATGTATTTGCCGGGAAATGCTCCAACACAAAGGTTAAGCAGAGGTATTGACAACACCCAACAGTGGCCTTCATCACCCATAGCTAATATGGTATCCGTTTATTAATACATTGTTACAGATGAAATTTCCAAGGATCCTACACCACTTCTCTCTCCAACGTCCAATGGGATAGACTTTCATCCTCCATCCTACAAAGAGACATATGTTAGAAGCTTCCCTGATGGGCACCAGAAATGTAGGAAAAAGAGGTGACATGTCTGGGCCTTGGCCTCTGGTCACGTAAGCTCTATGGCTTCCATCCTAAATAAAGCCGGTAGGACCATTATAATGTCGAACATATCCTAATGACTTTAGGGGCTTGTACAGGGCCACATATCAACCGACCAAACCCTTGTAAACATAATCTTTCCCTATAATGTCCAAGGCCCTGAGGTCAGTCTATTAGTCAGCTGGTCACATCTTCTTCTGTGCATTTGTCCCTAGTCCCTAGTATATTTCCTTCAGTAATTGGCAGATATGCTGCCCATAGTAACGAAGAACATTCTTCAATGATTCACTGGTAAACAGTTGGTGCAATAGGGTAACATAAAATTGATAAGGATGGAATGGGTCTACTGTGGGGGATCGGGAGTCACCCATCGTTCCTGTATAAGCCCCCATTAGGTAGGTTTAGAGACCCCCTCCCAGTAGATATAAAGGTCTCCTCAGTAGGTAGGTATATAGGTGGTTATATGTCCCCCAGTAGCTAGATATATGGATAATAGGGTCCCCCAGTCTTTAGATAGAAAATAGGGTCCCCCAGTGGATATCTAGATAATTTGGCCCCCAGTATATGCAGGCAGGTAATATTGCCCCAGTATATATTTATTAATAGGTTCCCCAGTATAGGCAGGTGTTATGGCCCGACAGTATAGGCAGCTAATGGGCGCCCCAATATAGGCAGGTAATAGGCTTGTGCCCCGGATAAAACTGCCTAGCGACTCCACTGCCTAACTCTAATCACAATTTAGGGTTAAGGTCAATTTTTTTGTGATTATTGTCAAAAATTTATTTTAGTCTCCCAGAATAGAAATGCTTAGATTCTGATCAGATTCGACAATAACCCAAATCCGAAGCAAAACACTAATTATATCCTGAATTTCCTAAATGAACTGTAGATTCTTCTCTCCATTCAATGATTCACTATGAGGAATCTTATTCTTGCAGAGCCGATGAGTTTTTGAAAATTTTGAATTGGATAAAATTTGTCATAAAACCGACTAAAGACAAAACCGAACAGAAAACTAAAGAATTAATTTTAACAAAAAGTTTTTGATTTAAAAATAGGAATTTTGGTTTTGACCGATTTACGAAAAAATTAATAAATATCCTTAAAAAGAAAAAAAAAAATTGGGAACAAATAGAGACCAGTACCGGGACTAGTGACCTATTCACCAACTGTCTTAGACCCAATGAATGTATGAATAGGAAAGTGCACAATTGTTGTTAAGAATCAAAATACTCAACTCTAAGGATGAGGCAAACAATGGGATGATTATAGGAGACACCTCAGGGTGGGTGATACCTGACAACAAGTCTACTCTCCTAAACAGAAGGGGTACAGAGGTGTGAAGTGAGCAGAGCCCTGTATTGACAAATCAGTAGAACAATGGGGCCTCATAGAAAACCATTGGGGTAAGAGATATGGTAATTATTCTAGACAAGGAGCAGAAAATCAGGTACAACAACCTATCACCAGCCAGAGGGTGAGGATTGTCACATTAGATTTAACAAATTAGAGGTTAAGGTCGGGTTACAGAGAAATCATCATTTGCTCTCAATTATCTCAATTATGTTTTAGAAATTTACATTTAATGTTTTAATTCATTTTTGAAGTTTTTTGTCTTCCAGTTAAATTTTTTCAAAATTTGTACCTAAAAGAGTCATTTTAATTACAGTTTACTTCTTATCTCCCCGTGACCACTACAATTTATTTTTAAATGTTAAAACATTTAAAAATGTAAAAAAAAACCTCTCTCTCCATAGTTTCCAGGATTCAACAAATTAGAGGTTAAGGTCAGGTTACAGAGAAATCATTCAAGTATCGGATGTTTTAGAAATTTACATTCAAGGTTTTAAGTAAATTTTTTAATGTTTTGTCTTTAAGAAAAAAAAAATTCAAAATTTGTACCTTCAAGAGTCATTTCTATTCCAATTTACTTAACTCCTCAGACTATTGCAATTTCTTTTTAAACCTACAAAAAAGTTTCTCCCTATAGTTGCCAGGATTCAACAAATTAGAGGTTAAAGTCAAGTTACAGAGAAATCATTATTTGCTCTCAATTATTGGATGTTTTTGAAATTTACATTTAGGGCAACATGTCGGAAAATAAGTGCAGCCGCGTTCAGTTTTTAGGTAAAAAATCTGGCGTGTGGTCTACTTTGTATAGTATATTTAAGGTGCCTAATTTAGACATTTACCAAAAATAGGCACATAGCATACCATTGCTAGCATATTTGATGCGCCTACTTTAGTCGCATTCAAAAGTGTCATGCCTGGCATAAAATGCACCACGTTTTGGTGTACGACAGTTCATTTATATAACGAATATGGTGTCAACAGTTTTTGGACACAAAATACACAAAAAAATATGTTGCAGCCCTAATGGGACACGTTGCCCTAAATATTTTTTTAAATATTTTGTCTTCCAGAAAATAAAAATTCAAAATTAGTACCTACAGGAGTAATTTTTTATTACAGTTTACTTGTCTTCTTGGACTTTTACTCTTTCTTTTTTAATATACAAACATTAAAAAAGTAACGAAAAATCTCTCCCCTTAATTTCCAGGATTCAACAAATTAGAGGTTAAGGTCAAATGACAGAGAAATCATTATTTGCTCTCAATCATCGAATGGTTTAGAAATTTACATTGAAGGTTTTAAGTAAATTTTTAAATGTTTTGTCTTTAAGAAAAATAGTTTTCTAAATTTGTACCTTCAAGAGTCATTTTTATTACAATTTACTTAACTCCTTAGACTATTGCAATTTCTTTTTTAAACCTACAAACATTATAAAAGTAAAAAAAATAAAAATATCTCCCCATAGTTGCCAGGATTCAACAAATTAGAGATTAAGGAAAAATGACAGAGAAATCATTATTTACTCTCAAATATTGGAAGTTTTTGAAATTTACAGTTAGGTCGACATGTCAGAAAATAAGCGCCTCCACGCCAGTTTTGGTGTTTTAAATGAGGTTAGGACCTAAATCGTGGGGATGGGGTGCCAAGGACCAAGGGGGAGTTGATTCAGGGGCCCACCAGTTGAGCTGTTTCTGGGCCCACTGGTGGAGTTTATTTTAGGGGCCCACCATACATCTACTGGAAATGGCTGTACCTGCCTCCTAACCTCCGCTTCTTGATTTTTGTCTCTCGTTCTATGTTTTTTCCGCATCTATGGGGATGAATAGCGTTAAAAAACATCTCCAGATCTACCATTCTCAGGGCCTACCGGAGATTCCCCTTTTCCTTTTAGGCCATCCGAGGGGTCCAAAAATTTAAACCCTTTTAAAAAATGTGGCGGTGTTTACCTTGTATAGATTTTTAAAAGGTGCATTTTTTGGGTGCAATCAAAAATAGGACATAGCAACCATTCCGCATATTTGATGCCCCCCACTTTAGCCACTTTCAAAAGGTATCCCCTGGCATAAAAAATTGGGGCCTAGTTTTGGACGAAATTTTATTTTATGGAAAAAGGGAATGGAAAATAAAAAAAAAATGGTGCGGCTCAAAGGGGGATTATCCCCCCTAATGTTTTAGTTCTTTTTTTGAAATGTTTTTTTCTTCCAAAATTTTTTTTTAAACTTTGTACAACAAGAGAAATTTTTATTCGGGTAGCTAAAAGTTTACTTATTCTTGGGACTTTTACACTTTTTTTTTTTAACAACAAATAAGTTAAAAAAATACCCCAGTTCCGGATTCAAAAAAATTTGAGGAAGGGCAGAAACCTCAAACGCGGGCGCTGTGTTGGAAAACTTTTTTCCCAACGCTGGAGGCCGCGTTTAAGGGCCGGGGTTTCAGGTCAAGTTACGGGAGAAACCAATTTACTCCTTATGTTTTTAGAAAACTTTAATTTTTAAATTCTTTTTGAAAATTTTTTCCCAGTAAACTTTCAAAATTTGTACCTCAAGGTCATTTTTATTACAGTTTACCTTTTACTCCCGTGCCCTTAAAAATTTTTTTTAAAATGTAAAAACCATTAAAACAAAAAAAAAATTTCTCCTATGCTCCCAGGATCAAAAACTGGGGGAAAATTTTCGGTTACAGGAAATCACCATTTACTCTAATTAACGAATTTTTTTAAGAAACTAAATTGAAACATTTTAATTTAAATTTTTGAAATTTTTTGTTTTTTTTAAAAAGATTTCAGCCTGGCGGCGGGGCATTAAGTTTATTCCAAATCTCGGACAATTTTTTTTTAAATAAAAAAAAAAATTGAAAGTACGTCATTGTTAAAAAGATTTTTTTCCTTTTATTCCATTAAAAAAATATCTTCGTTGAAACGGAACACTGAGGTGGGAGGGGGTTTAAATATCAAAAATTTTTGGCCCCTTTAAATTTATTTCCCAGGAAATGCTCCAACACAAAGGTTAAACAGGGTGTTGACAACCCCAAACATGGCCTTCACTCCATAGCTAATATGAATCCGTTTTTTTAAATACATTGTTACAGTTTGAAATTTTCAAGGATACTACCCCCCTTCTTCTCCAACGCCCAAATGGGATAGACTTTTCACCCCCCATCCTACAAAGAGACATATTTTAGAAGTTTTTTAAAAAGGGCCCCGAAATTAGGAAAAAGATTACATGAATGGGCCGTGGCCCCTGGTCCACAAGCTCTAGGGCTTCCTCAAAATAAAAAACGGTAGGCCCATTATAAGTCAACAATTCCCAATGCTTTAGGGTTTGTACATGGGCCCAAAAATTAATCCGCCCAAAACCCTTGGAAAAACTTTTTTCCCAAATTAAAGGGGCCCTGAGGCAGTTATTACACCTGGTCACATCTTCCTGACTTTGTCCCTAGCCCCTTTAAATATCCCTTCAGTAAATGGCGGATATGCGCCCGCATAAACCCCCTTTTAAAACGAAGAAAATTTTTCAATGATTCACTGGTAAACAGTTTGGGGCAAAGGGAAAAATAAAAATATAAAGGTGGAAGAGCCAAAAGTCAAATTTTCCGAGAAACAATCCCCAAATAGGGGGGGGCAAAAAAGAAAACCTTTTAATTGGTTAGGGAGGAGGGGGGCAACCTTTAGACCTCTGGGTTCAATCTGCATTGGCTTTGAATCCAGTTCAAATTTTTACACAACCACAGCAACAGGAAAGATGGAAACCCCCTGGAGCCCATTGTAGCCAATTGGGGGGGCCCTGCATTCATGACAATCTGGTACTGGTGCGTTGGCATTTTTCAGTTGGGAAAAGAAAGGCACAGAGTTTTCAGCCCCAACAGGAGAATTTTAAGGACTTAAGAAAAACCCAATTTTTTACCATCTTGCGGGTCTTATTAACATACCCTACATTGAGCAAATAACAGCGTGATTTTTACAAAAAAAACTCCCACAAACCAAGCCCAAAAAAGGCAAAAGGTCAAAAAATCTAAAAAACCCCAAAAACCCCCCCATTGGACTATAAAGGCCCCCGGCTCGAGACAATAAAACCCCCCAACGTGGGCCAAAAGGAGACACCCTTGAACCCAAAATTTAAAGACGTAAATTTTTCCCCCACGTGACCTTTATGGTAGCCCAGTTACCGGCCGAGAAGAATTTTTCTCCAACAGTGACCTTATGTAGCCCAGTTTACCGGCCTGCAAAGTAAATTCCCCCCCCAACAGTGCCCCAAAGTGTTTTTTTCCATGTACCGCCCGAAGATTAAAAACCCCCAAATTTTGACCCCTATAGGGTAGACACCCGTCACCCTTCAAAGACGAACCCGCCTCGTGACCCATTAGTGGCACCTTTACCCCGGGCCAAAAGAAACCCCCTCAGGGCCTAGGGTTTCACCCGGAAAACGGGTCTCAATGTAAACCCAAACAGTGGGGCCCAAAAAGTGGTAAAACCCGTGTATACCGGCTTGCAGACTGTAAATTTTCGCCCAAACAGTGACCATTAGGGTAGTTAAAAGTTCTATTAAAGCGTGCAGAAAAAAGGAACCCAGTTTCCCGAAAATTACGGGGGGCGTCTTTTTTTTTTCGGAGCTTCTTTTTTTCCCCTCTTCTCCCTCGGCCCCGCCGCCCTGTGACTTTTTCCCCGGCCACCCCCTTTTCCCGCATAATTTTCCCAACAAAACATTTTAAAATCTTACTTTTTCCAGCACAATAAATTTTTACCACGGGGGAAAAAAAAAAAAAGCCGGTGTCTACTGTGGGGGGTGGGGAAAATAACCCCTCGTTCCTGTTAAGCCCCCATTAGGTAGGTTTTGAGACCCCCCCCCCAGTAGAGAAAGGTTCCCCCATAGGTGGTATATAGTTTTAAAGTCCCCAGTAGCTAGATATTAAAATAATAGGGTCCCCAGTTTTGATAGAAAATAGGTCCCCCTGGGTACTGATAATTTGGCCCCCTATATGCAGGCAGGTAATATTGCCCCGTATATAATTTTTTAAAAAGGTTTCCCCCGTTAGGCAGGGGATATGGCCCCATATAGGGAGGTGGTATGGCCCCCCTAAGGCAGGAAAAAGGCTCCCAGTTTTGGGAGGGAATGGTTGTGCCCCCGGGTAAAACTGCCTAGGACCCCATGCCAACTTTAAAAACCCAACTTAGGGTTAAGGAATTTTTTTGGATTTTTGTCAAAATTTTTTTGGACCCGCGAAGGGAAAATGTTTAAATTTTTTGGTTTGGGATTCGAACAAAAACCCCAAAAACCCGAAGAAAAAACCTTTAAATTTTTATCCTGAATGTCCAAAAATTACTGTAGATTTTTCTCTAAATTCAATGTTTCCTATGGGGGAAATTCTTATTCTTGCAGACCCGAAAATTTTTTTTAAAAATTATGAATTGGAAAAAATTTGTAAAAAACCCCAAACAAAAGGGAAAAAAACCGAACAAAAAAAATTTAAAATAAATTTCATTGTAAACCAAAAATTTTTTGATTTCAAAAAAAGGAATTTTGGGTTTTTGATTGTTTTTAAAAAAAAATTTGAATATCCTTTAAAAAAAAAAAAAAAATTGGGAAAAAAATGGTGACCGGGCCCTGGACTAGTGCCCAAAATTCACCTTTTTTGTTTTAAGAAAACAAATGAATGTAATGAAAAAGAAAAAGTGTCCAAAATTTTTTAAAAATTATCCGTCTTAAAACAAAAAATTTTTTAAACCCTTTTATTACTCTTTGAAATAGGAAACATAAAGGGTTTTTCCCTTTTTCCTCTTAAATATTCCACCAAAATGAATGGTTGCCATAAAAAAAAACTTAGTTTCAATTAATTCTTTTTGGATAAATTTAATAAAAATTTGCACACGTTTTTAAATACAGGAAACTTTTCTCTTCAAAACCCCTTTTTAAAAAATTTTAAAAAGGAGTAAACTTCGGGGAAAATTTGCATATTTTATCCAACTTGAAAGTCTTTAAATTTTGGGTATGAATAGCCTGCAGTTCATTCGCCCGCTACTGAAAAAAAATGGGGTCCTTTTTTCACACCCCCACTGCTTGCTGCAAAAATGTACGTTTTGGGGTTCGCCCCCTTTTTAAGGGATTAAAGGGATTGTGTTGGGTTTCTTTTTTATTATATAATTTCAAATTTTTAATACATTAAAAACTATTAAAAAAAACGTTTGGGCCAATTTGGGGGTTTTTTTTGTATTTCTACTTACTTTTCTCATTTTTAATTTTTTTTATTTATTTTATTTATGTTTATTTTATTTAAATAAATTTTTCCAACCCTGGTCTATCCCCCCAATAGGGGGTTGGGGGTTTTAGGCTACGTGTAATCATTTTTTAAAATTTTTTTTTTGAAAAGCTTTTGTCTTTTTAAAAAGTTTAAGCCCCACGGCAATCAGGTTCATTTAAATTTATTGTTATCACAGTAAAAATTATTTTTTAAATGCCAAAAAATTTTCATTGTACATATTTTCATTGTTAAAAAATAGATGTTTTTTTCCTTTTATTCCCCTTAGAAAAAAAAATTTTCAGTTGAAACTGTGAACATCTGAGGGGGGCTGGCTGGGTCAGGCAGTAGGTGGCTGGCGGGGTTGGGCGGTAGGTGGCTGGCGGGGCGAGGCTGGGCGGAAGGCAGCTGGCGGAGCTGGGCGGTAGGTGGTTGGTGGTGGGGGGGATAGGTGGGGTGGGGGGTTTGGGGGTAGGTGTGGTTAGGCCCAGGGGTCAGGGTTTGGTGGGGGGCCCGGGGCCAGGGGGGTAGGTTTGGGTGGCGAGGTGGGACGGGAGGGTGACTGGCGGGGTTTTTGGGGAGTTTGGTGGGCTGGCCCCAAAGGTCCCGCAAAAAAGGGGGGGTGGCGGGGCCCCGGGGGTAGGTGGTGGTGGGGCGGGCGGTAGGTGGCTGGTTGGGGCCCCGGGTGGGCGGTTTGGCGGCTTGGGGGAGGGCCAGGCGGTAGGTGGTTGGCGGGGGCCGGGGGGAGTAGGTGGGTTGGGGTGGGGGGGGGAGACCAGGCCGATGTGGCTGGCGGGCCCAGGCGGTAGGCAGCTGGCGGGGACAGGCAGTAGGTGGCTTGGGGGGCCCCGGGGGGGGGTAGGGGTTTCCCGCGGGGCCTGGATGGTAGGTGGGTGGCAGGGGTTGGATTCGGGGGGGATAGATGGCTGGGGGGGGCCCCAAAATGGTAGGTGGCTGGTGGGGCCGGTCGGTAGGTGGCTGGTGGGGCCAGTCGGTAGGTGGCTGGTGGGGTCGGGGGGGTAGGTGGCTTGGGGGGGGTTTGGGCCCGTAGGTTGTGGTTGGGGCCCGGGGGTTTAGGTGGTGATGGGGCCGGGTCGGGCGTTAGGTGGCTGGCGAGGCTGGGACGGTAGGTGGCTGGCGGGGTCGGGGAGATAGGTGGCTGGCGGGGCCGGGTGGTAGGTGGCTGGTGGGGCCAGTCGGTAGGTAGCTGATGGGGCCAGTCGGTAGGTGGCTTTGGGGGGGGGGGGGGGGTGGGGGGGGTGGGGGGAGGTGGCTGGTGGGGGGGGGAGGTCGGTTTGGGAGTGGCTGGAGGGGGCCCGGGGGGGGGTAAAATGGTGGGCGGGGGCCCCGGGGGGGTGGGTGGTGGTGGGTGGGGCGGAGGGGGGGCA
>JAODAL010060349.1:0-20939 GCA_025379985.1 Phyllomedusa bahiana | reverse complement strand
TATTGCAGTCCCCCCTTTCCAAAGGTGGCCCTGACCATTCAAAAATAAGGTTGGCCAAGCCGAGAGGGGAGGTTCCCCCCGTAATTTTTTTTTCCCAAAAAGGGCGTACCGCATTTCTTAAATTGTAACAAAAAGGGGCCATTTTGGGCTTTGGTTTGTTAAAGGGTGCCGGCAGCCGGCTCGGGCTGTAATACGTCAGGGCCAGTATGTTTTACGGCCTTGGGTGAATGTGCTTCTGCCCGGCAAACCAACAACTTGGACGGGGAACGCCGCTTTTCCTCCACGTTGTAAATGGGTCCTGCCCCAATGTCCACCTCCTCCTCCTCCACCACCACCATCATCTCGCCCCCAAAAGTATGCTCCATCATCCCCAATGTGTGGGAAACAGGGTGTCACGCAGTTTAATTGGCTTGCCTCGGGAACGAAGTACAAGGGGGGGATGTCCCGCGTAATGCAGCAAAAAATAATGTGTGGTTTTCCGGCCAACTGCAAATCGGAACCGGGTGAGGGAAAAGGGGAGTAACATGGTGTGCATGCACCGGGGACGGAGGGTCATAAACCTGATGGCGCATTGTTCAATCTGGTTGGAAAGGCCCGAAGTTTTCCACCGATTTTAAAGAGATTCGAAATGCCGGAACTGTGATGCATTCATCCTTCCCTACAAAGCCAACACCCCCTCGAGTTGCGCGGTCCCCAAACACTCTGTAGCGATGTTTCCACCCGTTGGTTTCCAGCCTGAAAATGTTGGCCCGACTGTATGAACAGAGAAGGATTATGTTTTTTGATGACCAGGCGGACGGGGAGTACTCCCTGTGTAAATTTTATGTCAGCCGGACAGCCGCGTACACCCGCCAAATTTTTTGAGGCCATTCGAGGAGGCGACGTTATTTGTCAGTCGCCGGGACAACGGGAAAATAACGTCATTCCATGCTTCATACCGGGAACAGATGCTAAAAAAATCTGTTTGGGCAGGGGACGGGAGACGTGGGGGACTATATCTCGCGGCCAATGAGCCCCGGGGGGGACTGAAAGGGAGGAGGAGGAGGACATTTGGGCGAAGCATTGTCTGGTAAAATGAAGGATTTTTTTCCCCATTTACAAGAGAGGAGGCGTAGGAAGCTGGAGGAGGTAGATGGAGATGAAAAAAAGACGAGGCAGATTTTCACCAAGGGAACCCTGGCAGTATACGTGGAGATGGAGGCAGGGGGCCCCCCGGGGTCACTTGTGAGATGGGGCCCCCCGCATGCTGATTTTTCTGGCTTGACACCGAATAGTTTTGCATCCGGCAGAGGGATGATTCTGGCCCCTTTCCCCCCTATTTGGGCCCTCGTACCCGGGCCCCAAAAAGAGAGGGCCCTTTTTTCCCGGGTATTGAGAGGGAGGACAAACCAAATTTCTATAGGGAAATCCCCCTAAATCGTTGGCTGCTGGCCCAATGCGGATCCCTCCCTTTCCCCTTTACGGTCTGACCGGGGGGTTCTTTAGCGTCACATATTCTGCCGCGGTTGGGTGGGGAAAGGGGGGGGGGTAGGAGTAGGCCCCCGCTCCTTTAGCAAACCTAAGTCTGGGAGTCACTGATGAGCATTCCTTCACCCGCCCAGTGAGGAGGGTAGTCCCAGCAGGGGAAACAGCAAACAGGGCCCCGGGGGCAGTCCCGAACCCCCAAAAGGGGGTGGGCCCCCCTTTGGGCAGACTCTCCACCCAAATTTTGAAGGGTCCGCCCGGACTACTGGGCAGCCCCAAAATGGATGTGGGGCCCCAAATTGCTGGTTTTTCAGTGGGGAAAAAGTGTCCTGCCCGGCCCGTAGTGTGGCAAACAGAGCGGGTGTTTTTGTTTCGGCGGGGGCCCTCGTTCCCCAAAGGGCAAAACCCCCTTGTCCCCGGGAAATGTGGAATGGGTTACCTTTGTCAAGATGAATCAGGCGTGGACGGCCCCGGGTTTCCACACACCAAAAGCCTTGGCGTTTTGACTACATCAAACCATGAGCCTCAACCCCAAAACCCGTGGAGAAATGGTCTGGGTTCAAACTACCGCCTCAGCCCCTTTCTGATGCCCCCAACCCCCCTGGGTGCCACCCCATCGGGTGACGTTTTCCACCGGACCAACCTTTTTTACAGGGACTGAATTTCCACCCCCTCCCACGTGTCATTTTTTGCCACTCTTTGGGCCCCATGTTCTGCTGCTGGGCCCCTCCCCTTTCCCCTTTCTGTAAATTTTGCCCCTCTGTTGCCTACTCCTGTTTTTGCCCCCCCAGAATGTCATTGTGCCACTGCCTGACCTCATGCTGCTGCTGCTGTTGATGCCGTCAACTCCACACTGTGTCATTGGGCCACTGTCTGACCTCATGCTGCTGCTGTTGTTGCTGCCGTGCCCTCCACACTGTGTCATTGTACCACTCTCTGACCTCATGCGGCTGCTGCCGTGCCTTCCACACTGTGTCATTGTGCCACTCTGTGGCCTACTCCTGTTTTTGCCACCTACAGAATGTCATTGTGCCACTGCCTGACCTCATGCTGCTGCTGCTGTTGATGCCGTCAACTCCACACTGTGTCATTGGGCCACTCTATGACCTCATGCTGCTGCTGTTGTTGCTGCCGTGCCCTCCACTCTCTGCCATTGTGCCACTCTGTGGCCTTCTCCTGTTTTAGCCACCTCCAGAATGTCATTGTGCCACTGTCTGACCTCATGCTGCTTCTGTGGCTGCTGCCGTGCCCTCCACACTGTGTCATTGTGCCACTCTGTGGCTTACTCCTGCTTTTGCCACCTCCAGAATGTCATTGTGCCACTGTCTGACCTCATGCTGCTGTGGCTGCTGCCGTCACCTCCACACTCTGTCACTAATGTTGCCACCTGAGCTCTCAGCTTGTTTTTTTCCAGCTTTCGCTGGCATGACTTTATCAGGCAACATTCCCGCTTCAGTTTTTTGGTCACTTTTGCCCTCTTAAGTGCCCAGGGAATTTTAGAGTGAAGCGATTCTAAGAGCGGCGGCAGTCACGTGCGTGTCATACTAAAACACAACATTGTATGAAGACCAAACCAAGCTCCCTCTGCATATGTTTTTTAACGTGATTCGTCCCGAAGTAATTCGGACCGAAACAAATTTTGTCGGAAAATTCGGCAAAGTGACCGAATCAAATTTTTGAGAAATTCGCCCATCTCTAGCAGTAGCTCACACACCCCTCCACTAGGGGGACAATTGAATGATAAAAAACTGCACATTAAATAGGTACCAGTTCACACCAGCATGCAGAAAAGCCACAATATAATATACATAGACTGCACAAATGCAAAAATACCGATATGACAACCACTCACACACCTTCTATGTACGAGGTGGGTGGTTGCTGGTATTATAATTGCACATAGATAAGATACAGATACATGTGGTGGACCATGCTGGCTTACAGCCTATTACGCCACTACTATTCGATTGGGCGGGCTGTCCAGCACTTTTTAGGTGTCCAACACAAAATACACTGGTGGGCCCCAAGAATCAACCCCACTGGTGGGTGTCAAGAACCATATTTCACCACTGTTTTGGGATTGAATTTGCAAGTTGTAACCTGTTTCGCTATGGAATCTAGGTGAATCTGGATTTCACCCTTAACCCCTCCAAAGTGCTATGGACTGTGTTGTATGGTCCCTAGATTGGATTTTCATCAGCTGGCACCTGCACTAGCAGTAGTGACAGGACTAAAACATGGATACAGGATTGGAGTCTGTTTACAGGAATAGTCCAGAAGTAGTACCATGAGTACCAAGCAGCATGAGGCAGTGAGCACTCGCTGGTTTTATTTAATGGTAAAGTAACCACGGAGACCCTTCAACCTCGGAGTCTTGGCAAGTTATACTCACGTCACTCACAGAAAGAACAGGTCACAACTGGCTGGTAGTTGATATATCTCAGATCACTACACTCTTCTTATTCACAATTGTCCCTCTAGTAATTGCCCTGCAGTCAGTTATGTTTTGCTTACTCTCTGCATTTGAATCACGTCCCAGTCCAGTGACATGGCCTAAAGTAGTAGTACTAGGAATGCAAGCGTCTAGCGACTAGAATTGCAGGCCTCCAGTTTTTCTCTCCCTCTTCTCTATAACTCTCTGTCTCTCTCTGTCAGTCTGTCATCTACTTCCAGTTCAGCGGTCCTTCTTCGGCTCTTGGTATTACCCTTTCCTGCTTCTGCTTTACTGCTGGCAAGTGTGCAGGTGGCTCCCAATTTACAGTAGGTACCTACTTAACTGACACCGCAACAAAGTTCAAATTAGCCTGACATGGTAGGTCCCCTTATATATCCCTGCAGCCCCTCTCTTCTCTTCCCCACATGCTTTTACTTAAACTACCAGCACTAAATAAAAGTGCATTATCATAATCAACATATAAAACATACACTTGCACCCAAAAAATATATGACCACTAGAAGGATGGTTGCACACTCTACATGTCGTTGCACAATTTCTTCCATGATTGCTGTCCAAGTTTTGATCCAGACACACCAGCCCTACCTGAATCTGAAGTGCACCAGTATATATTTCCAAAATCGCTCTAAAAAGTCTGCAGAAGAATTGTGAAGCACCCCCTGCAGCTATGTGTGTCCGTCTTGAGAAAGATGGCTTCTGATGTTTTGCTGTGCATTAAATATCTTACAAATTTATAACATTGACAAACTTTAAAGGGGTTTTGCCACAAAGTAAAATTGATGTGGGAAGCTTGCAAATGAAATAAACATTTTCACCATTCATTATTATTAAAAATTCTGCACCGTTTTTGTTTTAGCTGCTCCTTTAGTGATCCATTGTTTACAGCTCGTCTCCAGGGGATATGACCAGGTTTGACAGCTCCTCAGTCCTGGTCAGACATGCTCTGACATCACTTCTCCTCTCAGGCAGCTATTGAGTGTTCAAACCCCAGGTGCTGTCACTCTACTCCTGTCTTCTGTACTCCTTAGTAATTATTCAGACAGTGCAAATAAATAAAAAAAGAAACCTCAATGAGGTCTGTGCATTGATAAAGAGAATAAAACAAACACAGGTTTGGTTCCTGCAGGGATTTGGACCTAGGACCCTTGTGCCTGGAGGGAAAAACTTTACCTCTCAGCTACTCACAATGATTTACTTAAATATACCTTTGTTTGACTACAGAGAGGAAAGGCCTGGTGATGTCAATCTGCTTGGTCACATGATATGTAATTCCAAAAAATCACACACGCCCCCTTATGAGCACATAGAGCTGAAGAGCTGGATGCAGGAGGTATGAAATGAGATCGTGGCAAAACCCTTTAAGGAACACTCTGTTACAGTGTTCTTCAAGTCACATGAAACGGCCCCTCAGCCCCAGCATAGGGCATAACACAGTATAATTTTTTCCCTGTACTGTTCCTTTAAAGATACGGCTTGGTACTTGAGGTGGATTTTTTCAATATGGGATAATGTTGCTGCTTTTTAAGCACAGATTAATCATATGTAAATAATGCTGTAGCTCTATGTGTGTTTTGCACATGAAATCAAGCTTTTAATTTTGATGCAGTGCATACACCTTTCTAAAAATTAAACTTGTGTGTGCAGGTCTCTGTAGATTTTACTTAATGTTCCTGCCAAACACCTTCAGTAAAAACAGCCAGCAGGTTATCGGAGAGAGCTGTGAGTCTTTGTCTTCCCTGCCTCCTCTTATTGAGTTGTCATGATATCTTGACAAGCTCCTATTATTCTCTTCTCTGTGGAGACATGGAAAGTCTAATAGAGGCAGTGAATAGTGTTTGGAAATCTGAAGGCTGGTTATTCATGTGTTATGGAGAGCAGAAAACGTGCCTCGGATCTGTGGGGAGAGATTGGGTTTTAATGTGAAAGAGACAGCTCTCTGTAATGTGACATGCTTGGCAATGATCCATACATCTTGAGGATCCAGACTCGAGACATCAGAGTGCTCTCCATACAGCTAGTTATTCACTTTGTTGTGATACAGACTGGAAAGGTTCCTTAAACCTATATTCATGCAGGGAATAGATAAGATTACTGTTGTTGCCAGAGAATACCTGATAAGAGTAGTTATAATTAATGGAGCATGTATCACATATTGGATAGAATTAGCATTTGGTCAGCGTATAGGACAATAAAGGACATCCATAAGGCATTCACTGATTAAATGTCCCCACGAGGAGAATTCAATAATGGGTAATACAGGATATCCATAAAAAGAGAGTGTTATTATAATGGCTGTCCCATAGCCCACAAGCTCAGGTAAAGGAGGGGGACATGTAGGTACTCTCTTCCAGTAACGAAAGATATCCTATTCCTAATGCAGGTATTTGAGTTGAAAATCAGCAGTATTAGCAGAATTAATTGATACACTGTCCATCAACCACAGAGCACACTTCTACTGGAGAAGCATCCTTCCTTAATAGCAGACAGATGCTGTATTGCATTCTAGGACTAAGCTCTATGCTCTGGAGAGCACCTACAGTCAGTAGTAGAGTTCTCTGAAAAGCATCTGCAGTCAGTAGTAGAGTGCTCTGGAAAGCATCTGCAGTCAGTAGTAAAATGCCCCGGAAAGCATCTGCAGGGAGTAGTAGGGTGCTAGAAAACTGGTATTTGTTTTTCCAGCATGGCATAAAAGATTCTTGGTTTAAAAATATAAACACATTTTTCATGACTAAGGGCGGATGGTAACCGCCTGAAACGCATAAGGTTCCGTTTCTATGTGTCTCTCTCTTTGCCACCTCGCACTGCCAATATTTCATGCTTTTATGTAAGTACCTCAATAAAATGTGTTTATATTTTAAACCAAGAATCTTTTATGCCGTGCTGGAAAAACAAAT
Source organism: Phyllomedusa bahiana (assembly GCA_025379985.1). NCBI lineage: Eukaryota > Metazoa > Chordata > Amphibia > Anura > Hylidae > Phyllomedusa > Phyllomedusa bahiana. The sequence continues at coordinate 14,126 of JAODAL010060349.1, read as the reverse complement.
ACCAGTTTGCTAGATGCTTTGGCTGTTTCATGGGACAGTTCCGTGCACAGGCAGCTTATGACGAGGAGCAGGACTTCTTCTCTCTAGATCAGTAGTAGAGTGCTCCAGCACATATCTTCAGTCAGAAGAGTTATCCAGCAAAAATCTGCAGTCAGTAGTAAAGTGCTCTGGCAAACATCTGTAGTGAGTAGTAGAGTGCTCTGGCAAACATCTGCAGTGAGTAGTAGAGTGCTCTGGCACTCCTCTGCAGTGCAAAGCATCTGCACTCAGTAGTAAAATGCCCTGGAAAGCATCTGCAGGCAGCAGTAGAGTGCTTGAGCAAACATCTTCAGTCAGAAGAGTTCTCCAGCAAAAATCTGCAGTCAGTAGTAGAGTGCTCTGGCAAACATCTACAGTCATTAGTAGAGTACTCTGGCAAATATCTGCAGTCTGTAGTAGAGTGCTCTGGCAAACATCTACAGTCAGAAGACGAGTGCCATGGCAAACATCTGCAGTCTGTAGTAGAGTGCTCTGGCAAATATCTGCAGTCTGTAGTAGAGTGCTCTGGCAAATATCTGCAGTCAGTAGTAGAGTGCTCTGGCAAACATTTACAGTCAGCAGATGAGTGCCATGGCAAACATCTGCAGTCAGTAGTATAAGGCTTTGGAGAGCATCTACAGTCAATAATATAGTTCCCCGGGAATAATCTGCAGTCAGTATAAGAGTGCCCTAACAAACACCTGCTGTCACTAGTAGACTATTCTGGCAAGGGTCTCCAGTTAGTAGAAGAGTTTCTCGGCAAGCATCTTCAGTCAGTAAAAGAGTGCTGTGGCAAGTATCTGCAGACAGTAGAAGAATGCTCCAAAAAACATTGTATTTGTAGCCAGTAGCAGAGTTCTCCACTAAGCATTTGCAGTCAATAACTGAGTGCTCCTTTAGACATTTGCATTCAGTAGTAGAGTGTTCCAACAGTGATTTGCAGTCAGTAGAAGCATTTATAGTCAGTAGTGGAGTGTTTCAGCAAACATTTACATTCAGAAGTAGAGTGCTGCAGCCAGCATTTGCAGTCAGTAGTAGAGTGCTCTGGCAAGCATTTGCAATCATTAATAGACTTCTCCAATGACCAGTCAGTGGTAATGTTCCAGTCAGCATTTGCAGTCAGTACTAGATTGCTCCAGTAGCTATTTTAAGTCAGTAGTAGAGTGATCAGGAAAGCATTTGCAATCAGTAGTAGAGAGCTCCAGCCAGCATTTGCTGCCAGTAATAGAGTGCTCCATTAACCATGTGCAGTAAGTGGTAGAGTTTTCCAATAACTATTTGCAGTAAGTAGTAGAGTGCTTCATTAACCACTAACAGACGGCTCCAGTACCCATTTGCAATCAGTAGTAGATGCAGCAAGTAGTAGAGTGTCACAATAACCATTTGCAGTCAGTAGATGCAGCAAGTAGTAGAGTGTCACAATAACCATTTGCAGTCAGTAGTAGAGTACTGCAGTAATCATTTGCAGTTAATAATAGAGTGTTGCAGTAACCATTAACATTCAGTAGTAGAGTGCTACAGTAGCCATTTGCAGTCAGCAGTAGAGTGCTCTGGAAAGCAACCTGCAACATGAAACGTTACATTTGACAGCAGCTAATATTCTGCTTGTATCTGGTTTCTTGACTTGAGTCTTAAAGTAATGGTAGCCTGCTCATACTACGCGTAACTCTCCCTCTCTCCTTTCTTTATTTGAGGGGATGGCAACATTTTCACTTTGTTGCCCAGGAAGAAGATAGGCAACAGCCAGAGTAGTAAAAGAGATAAATAAATCTATGTCAAGACTTTCTCACATGCTCTTAGGAGTATCCATTGTCTGCTGTTCAGTAAGAAAGTTTTGTAGTTTTCTAATGCTGAGAGGTACTTTGTTTCAATTTATGTATTTATTCCTTAATTTAATTCATTTATATTTCCCATTTTATGAGGCACCATACTGGGGTGTATACAGTAAATATGTATTAAATAACTTTTATTATATATATATATACATATATATATTTTTTTTTTTGGGATGGGGATAATGGAAGAGATGTATTTTCACTGCATTAACTATGCTGAATAACTATTATTTTAATCTTATGAGTTGTTACGATTATGGAATAACCAAGTTTATATGTTTTTTTTTATGTTGGCATAATAAAAACACTTTTTTTTACAGTACAATTTGCTTTTATGTTGCTGCATTCCAAGACCCATAACATTTTTATTTTTCCACTGATGTTGCTATTGGAGAACTTATCTTTTATCTGGGCATTTATATTTAATTGGTATCAGATGGGTTTATATACACATAGAACCTTTTCATTTTTTTTCAATCCTTTATTTGGGAGGAGGAAAATATAAAAAAACACCTTTTCTGGCATCATCTATGTTATTATTGTGTACAATGTAAATAATGAGTTAATTGTATAGTACTGGTTCTTATGAATGTGGAGATTATTGGTTTTTAGTCTTTTTTTTTACCATAAAACTTTGTATAATAAAAAAATTGGGGTCTTTATGATTTTTTTTAATAGGATTTGTTTTTACTTTTTTAGACACTATTTTAAACTTCTTTTTTCACCTTTATTTATAGTGATTATTTGGTCATTTTCATAAAATACTAAAATAAATCCGTATTTTTCTATATTATTTCTGTCAGTCTTTCAGTAACAGCTTATTTAGGAAGAGCTTAACCCCTTAAGCCGAACACCTGAAAAGTAGTTAATGACCAGAACGTTTTTTTAGTTTTTTCCTCTTTGCGTTTCAACAGTTGTAAATTTTTTATTTTTTCAATGACGACGTTTAATATGGCCTCGTTTTATTCGAGACGAGTTTTACTTTATTGGGGAATAGGTGAGCTTTTTTCTTTCTTGAAATATTTGTTTATTGGAGAATAGTTTATGTTCACTTATAAATAATTGAAGAATTTTTTTCTATTCTTTTTTTTTTTTGTAGGGAAAGATGAAAGAAGACTAGTACCAGATACATTGCTTTTATGTATTGCTTTGTTGAGGAGATATGAGAGATTGTATCTATTCTGAATATACACCGGTTTTTCTTGGTTACCAACCATCTCGATCTCCTCTGTCTTATCCAATTAGCTGGAAGCTGCCTTCTGTCCATGGTGAATCCCTCCCTGCTGTGTGTAATCACCAGGAATGAAGCTTTGTTGTGATAAGGGCAGGTTTTTACTCCTTAGAGCTTTGTAGTCTTGTGCACTACGGATTTTACATCTCCTGCAATTATGTCACTGTAACAGGCTCAGCTGGGAATAGCAGAGCTGATATACCAATCACTGCTATAGACCTGTCCATAGCTTAACCAAGAAGTGTGAGTCTGAAGCTGCCTGTGACTATGTGAAACTGATAACACCTCTTTAATGTCTTATGCGATGTTTAGTTCATTAAGTTACTCCATGGGATTCTCCCATATTCCATTTACTGTAGACCTTAATATGGGCTATACCATTTTTTTCTCTAGAGAGGCGCCATCTGCAAAATAAACAGTCTAGGGACAGAACTTTTAATCCATGTATATTAGAAATTGGACGATTTCCTGTAATATACATAATAGGTGAAAACAATAACAAGTGGACAACCCCTTAAATGAGCAATGTCCGTGTGTTAGATGGAGATATACTGTGTCATGCTAGTGAAGAGCTGGGAGGGCAGGTGCAGGAAATTTGTCTTTCCTGTAGGGTTTCTGTTGGATTTTTTCCAAGGATTTCATCTTTGCAGAGGCAGATTTCGCATCTGATTAGTATGAGGTTTAGCCCAATTTCATTGAGAGTAATCCACGTCACTCCTGTCTGGAGCAGAATCCGAGCAGGATCCAATGTAAAGAATGGACATGTTCTTTTCTTTCAGCACCACTGACCTAAAATTTGTAGTGTAGAACATCACAATATGAACTACAGCATGGATTGCCCATTCACATTGGACTCGGTTTCAAAGTGAATTTTTATGTGGAATCCAACGTGTAGTCTGTTGTGTGATATTAGTCTTTGAGGGAACCCGTTAGGTGGTTTTTGTTACTGTATTTGAGAGAAGTTGAGCTCTGAGATACATAAGGTTATATATTTTGGAGCAGGATTTCTGAGTAAAAAACTGAAAAAATACTGATAGGACTCCTTAAGAGACAGTATAAGTCTTCCTAACCCCACCCACATACACTGATGGACAGATTATCTGCATAAATGTGTATACAGAGCAAACTGTCAGTCACTGTATATGGACGGGGTAAGCAGAACTTTCACTTTCTGTTTCATTTTTTCTACTTTTTACTGTGAAATCCTGCTTTAAAACCTATAACCCTGTATAACAATCCAGTAAAAGCTAAATGTCTTTGCAATGTTGGTGCAGGGTCTAAGGGAGAGGGTATGACTCAAAGACTTTAGAGGTTGTCTCACTTCAAGCATAGATGGTATATCGCTAGGATATGCCATCAATGTCAGAAAGGCGTGAGTCCCACCTCAGCATGCTCAGCTGTACTCAGAACTCCCATTGATTTCAAAGGGAGAGCCCCAATCATCTCTCTGTTCAGAACGTTCTCGAGATGGTGCACATCCCTAAGTGGTTTCCGCACCTACCTGACATTGATGGCATAATCTTGTGATATGCCATCAATGCCAGAAGTTAGACAGCCTATTTTAAAGAGGCTTTACCATGAGGTTAAATCTCCTGCACTGGCTTTTCGCAGCTGCCCATGCATGTGAAAGAAAAGGCTGGCACTTGTGGCCATCCTGCTCATTCACTTCTATGAGGAGGAGCCTTATAAGGGGTTGTCTCACTAAATCGATTCATCTTACCTCAGTCCTGTTTTCTCAGATTCATTACTGAATTCAGGGGCACGTTTACTGGCTTCTAGTAAATACTACTGGTCTGCAGTGATGAGCTGCTGAAGACACCAGGTCTGTAGCTATAGCGACCAGCACTGGCAGCCTATCAGGAAAGTTGAACAGGTCTGAAGTTATAGCGTCCAGCACTGGCAGCCTATCAGGATAGATCAAACAGGTCTGTAGCTATAGCGACCTGAGGAGCTGATGCAGCCCATACAATAGGGGATATCTAGGAATAGGTAGGACACTGTTAATGGACACATATTGCAAAGTGACTTGTTTTTAACATATAAAGTGTTCCTTTTAGTGAGACGACACCTTTAAGTCTCCGAGTGAGCAATCTTCCTCAGACTCTGCACCAGCATTGCAAAGAAATTTAGTTTTTCCTGGATTGTTCCTTTAATATATTACCAGAATGTCAGACATGATATCCACAGGCTTCCATTCTAGTTCACCACTTGGCAACCCTATAAACAGTAAGTGACATGTATATGGCAGCTTGCTAAATAGCTAGTTAGAGGAATTTCCCATGTTTATGCTACATTAGAGTACATTACTCTCATTCCATGAATTTAATACTAGTAAATAATATGACTTAATTCCTGTCTACCCAGACTGTGCAATGTGTGGATGTGATATTTTCTGTAATGACAGGAGAGCTGTACATAACTATAGATTCACGTATCGGACCGTGAATAAAAGAGCTTGAAGTGCTGAGCAGGCACCAATGAAACTAGAGGTTTTGGCTATCCTGTCAGTAAGCAGATAATTAAAATGTATTACACTGGAAATTGAGTGATAAGCAGTTTAAGGCTTTTGTTCAATATCTCTTCACTATTGTCTGCATATTGTGTAATGTATTTCTATTCTAATGTACAGCTTATTTTTTTATTGTAGTATTACAGCACCTCTAGGTTCTTTTATCTGTTTATAGGGGCAGGGTACAGGGTAGTTGCATTGTTAGGGTACGTTTACATGGCTAATTTTAAATCTGTAAAAAAACTCACATCCAAATCTGACTGTAATATACCTAATATTGTTAACAATGGAGAATCAGATTCTCAGTGCAGACAACCCTCATTTTTCTCAGCACTGAAAAAAGAAAGCGAGGTGAATTCTTTAGGCAGATTTAGTGCTGAATCCTAATATAGTATATGGAGGCTGAAATCTACCTCTAAATTCAGCATAAAATTTTTATCAATAATTTATAATCTGTGATTTGAATCAGTGTGGATTTTACATGTGGATTCTGCTCTGAATCAGCGCTGAAATTTTCTGCAAAAAAATAGGGAATTTTGCACATCAAATAGCAGGCAAAAATTAAATATATTCACACGGCTTATTTTTGCATGCTTCACTTTTTTTGCCTTTGTATGTCAATAAGTTGCACAGAAAGGGGATGCATGACTATTATTAGCTTGTTAAAGCGCCAAATGACACCTCAATTACAGTAAAGACCCTGCAATGGAAAAAAATAGCAAAATCAGCACAAAAAACATGCGTAAAAACACATTTTAAGAACATGCTTACAAATGTGAGTTTGTTCTGTGAAATAAGCGCTTATTAAATAATTAGTTGTGTGGACATAACCTCAGACTGTTAAGCTGGCTGTACTCAAATGCTAGTTGTTGGGTGCACCTGCATTTCTTGTCAGAAATGTCCCCCCCCCCCATGAACATGCACACCTTGCTTGTAGATGACTAACTGGGGAGCACTGAAAATTGTCCTTTTCTTAAACCAGCATGCAGCTGACAAATGGTTATAAAGAACGTGCCGGTCGTGCAAGGGTGGGGGTGGTGTATTTAGACTCTGCGTGGCGCGGGAACAGAAGCGCCAGCTGAGAAACAGGACCACTCTCCGTCCCTTAAGTTGGTGGGAAAAGATTTATTTGTGGACTCAGTAGTTATTGCGGTGGTTTGCTTTTCTGTCACAGTGGCGGGGGGCGGGGTGGGGTCCTTGGAGTTTGTGGAAATCGGTGGGGGAGGCAGATCTAATTTCGTCTCCCCTTGTTCGTTGGCCCTTTGAGGAATGGTCTGGCGAAGGTGGGGACTCTACAGGGTGGTGTCATTGGGAGCTGGTGGAGAGTTGTTAGTCACCTTAGGTGGCTTTTGGTGCCCTTGAGTCGGGGGTGACGGCTGAGGGCAATGTAAGAAGATTGGAACAACGGGCTTTCGCCAGACCTACGTTAGCTCCAAGGACCTCAGTCCCACGGTTTTAGATAATGTTCGGAGTATCTGCAATGTTTGATGGGTGGGAGGTATGCATGGGTATTGGATGCATACCTAAGTTTTATGCTTGATTATGTGTGATATATATATATTTTGTTAATAACATGGCTACTGTGGTCAATTCATCCACCCCTTGCCTCTGTGTCCTTATTAAGGGGTCGTGTTAAGCAGTTGGCCCATTGGTGGTAGCCGGGGTTGGGGAAAGAAGAGGGGGTGGGGGAAGGTAGGCGCTGCATGTGGTCATGGGAAGGATCCTTTACAAATCTTGCTATAGGGCCTCATGTTTACTTGCCATAGCACTAGTTGGAGATTTTGCACTGAAATGTCTGTGGGCAGGATAGCTTTGTCACAAAAGACGCTGATTCTCCTTTTGGATCCAGCTAATAACAGGAAGAAAACTATCACTCTTGTGCTATCCGTAGATGGATACATTGAACGGGTAGGAATATATGGAGAGGACTCAATGTAGTCATGGTATGGCCATGACTTAGAAAACAACAACCGTCGCAGTGTCTATTACCAGTGTTTTTTATTTGGCTTGTCAACGCCCAAAAGACTGCATGGTCAATAGTTATATGGTTTGGTGATCGTTGACCAGCAAATCCATGTGACTAATTCTTAAAGGGGTTTTCTCACTACAAACATTAACTCTGTATCTGAAGAGCTGATAGAACAGAGAGCAGGGAGTGAAGTCACCCCATGGATGGACTGATGAGACTGAGCTCAGGAAAAAAAAAAAGAATTATTTCTAAGATTCAGTCCTCACAGTACATGTCGCTTTTGTTTTTTTATTAAGTTTAGATCTACTGTACTTGTCAGGATAACGGCTCAGCTAGAAGCTGAATATGACAATAGAACCACCCACAGTCTGAGGATGCAGATTGAGTGTAAACTGCTTGTGAGTCAGTGAAACAGCGTGACGAGAAAACCCATTTAAGCTAATGAAAAATCACTAGTGAGAGAGTTGTCAAAGTGGTTCTCAGCCATGTCACAGCCATACGGTGAAAAGATTGAGACTACTCCATGAATTCCTACCCTAAGTCAATAGTAAGTGTCAGATAGTGACTTAGAAAAGAGTCATTGTCTCAGCTCACCCAATGGAAGGTGTTGGATCTAGTAGGTCACATGTGAGATCTGGCATATGACTTAGTGGGGACTATGGAGACCCTGGTCTTCATCTTCAACCCCTGCAGAATGGCTGGGACTTTGCTGCAGGAAAGTCTTCATTCTTTGCCTTGAGCAAACACACAAACACAATCCAATATCAGCAGCACACTACTAGCACTAAAAAGTTTTTGCTATTTAGCATACATGAAAAATTTGAAACATTTTTGATCAAAATTCTATAAGCCCACCTGCCATTGGCAAGGCAACCTAAATACAGGTGGAAATCTACACTATACATTACCTCTCTTGGTGCCTGTTCAGACCTCCACATTTCAGGGAGAGTAGATTCCAGCTACAAGCTACTCTGCATTGATTTAAAAACAAATGTATGTGGGCAGAGTACAAAAACCAAAGTGAAGGCAGCCACTCCCCCATACAAACAGTCTATAAAAACAATGTTTTCTCATCCAAAAAGTTATTTTTTTTTTTAAATGAGCATAGGTGCACATTGGTATGTCAGTAATATACAAACACAATCCAATATCGGCAGCGCTGTACTAGCACCAAAAAACTATCAAAAAGAACATAGGAATTTTTGGAAAAACATTTCTGCTACTTTCAATATATGAAAAATTTGTGGTGCCCTGGGCAAAAGCCTCCATGGCAATAGCTGGTGTACACAATTCAGTAGGTCAGGTGTAGTCAAACAGGCAAATAGTCAGGGCAAGTAAAAGTCTTTCAATCCAGTATGAGGTCAGGACAGAAGATCAAGGCACACAGCAGACATAAAGTTAGATTTGGGTAGATAGTAACCAGAAGATGAAATACAGTAGATAGATTAGTAGACATCAAAGCAATATCTAAGATCAGTCAACTGCTAAATGGATAGAGTTGCCTTAAAAGGGTTGTCTCACTATAAGGCTTGCAAATGATCTGGCAAAAACAAGACGTTTGGACTGTGGACTTTAACTGGTTGCGGTACTACTAGTTCATAAACGCAAGTAGCATAGTGTGTGCACATGGAAAGTTATGGGTTTTAAAGGACATATTTAATAAATCTAGTTTTTAATATATATAGATCCCTGCTATATTTTTTGTACTTGCAAAAACAAGTCACTTTGCAACATGTGTCCATTAACCATGTCCTACCTATTCCTAGATATCCCGTCTTGTATGAGCTGCATCAGCTCCTCAGGTCACTATAGTTGCAGACTTGTTTGATCTCTCATGATAGGTTACCAGCAGTGGTCGCTTTAGCTACAGACCTGGTGTCCTCAGCAGCTTGTCAATGCAGGCCAGTAGAAGCCAGTAAAGCCAGTAAACACTGAATTCTAAAATTAAATAGAGAAAACAGGACTGAGGTAAGATGAATTCATGTAGTTAGACAAATCCTTTAAATTTGGCCCTTTAAATCTGTAAAGACCAGGGCATACATTAAGGTGCAACAGACTACTAGAAAGAAATACAGATGACTCAACATGGCAACCTGAATGTGGGAAAATGAAGCCCTATAGCCTAGCAGACCGGTAAGTGGATGGCTCCTGACTTGTGACAGCCACAGATAGGTGGCGCTAGAGAGTCAGCTCTTTTACATCAATTCATTCATTCACTTTTTGGAAGTTGCTTCCAGGTGTGTTTTGACTGCTATAGATGGACAGATTTCAATTAAATCTCTTCATATACTTCTAATTTAGTTTCATATCTATTACAAATCTGCAGATTATGATAATCATGCCTCGGTGGACTGGTTTGGTTCCCTATCATTGTAACAGATATATCCTGTGGTCATCTGAGATGGCAGAGCTCAAGTCTAACTATCTCTCAGAAACAAGCTGTACGCTGTCAATAATATATATTATCTTAAGTGTTTCTGTCTTCTGCAATTATTGCATACATCATTTATATATCAATGCTACTGTCATTACATTTACTGTATACAATATATAATTTTCTAAATTCATAAAATCTCAATGAATGATTTATCAGCAGGAATATTCCTAAGAATAGATATGGCGTCTTTAATTCTGCTTTGCTGTGAATTTTCATCTGTCATATAAACCCAGAAAGTACATGGTTATAAACCAGAGGAGTCTGGCCCTTCAATTCTGTTCATCATATTACATTAACGAGGCAGACTCTCAGGCTCGTTGTGATTTACATAACATTTGTAATAAACCTGCTTCTAAGATGAAAAGAAGCCATATACATTTGGTCCTGATATATTGTACAGCGTTCAGGTTTAAAAGTGAAATAAAACATTACTGCAAACCTTGAATTAAAGATCTTCCAACCTTGGGAAAAGTACGTGCTTGATCAGATAAATAAATTGGGAGCTATATGGATTCTACAGCTTTATGCCATCACTTTAGCTTGAGTTAATTGCACAATTCGTTGCAACATAAGATAGAGTCACTGATCTCATTGAGAGCTTTTATTACTGTAAAAATGAAGAAATGAAGTACTAGGTGGCATTTATTGAAATCAGTTGACAGCCATGTCATTTACAGGCACCAGCGATGCTCCGCTGTCTCATTTGGAGACCCTCCTTTATTGCTACTATATGTCCTAGTAAGGTGCAGAGATAGAGGTTGTCTGAATGGATAGTGTATCTTCAGAATGTCCTTCATTCTGATTAGGTCTTAAGACATCTTAAAGGAAACCTGTCAGGTGTTTCTTGCTGCCCCAACTGAAAGCAGGATGTGATAGGAGATATGATGTGCAGGGCTGCCATCAGAAATTTCAGGGCCCCCTACAGCTAAAGCACCTGGGCCCCCCATCAATCCCACCCCTTTCAGCCCCGCCCCCTGTCAACCCAATTGCTCCGCCTCCAACAACCATGCCCAGCAACCACGGCCAAACACCCACAGAAAAAAAAAAACTGAAATTGCGCCATTGTATTTGGATTTAATTCTTGTTCCATTTTACAACGTACAGTTTATCTACAGTATATTGCAGTAATGAGTACGTATACAATGCCCAGCAAATAACACTGCATGATCAACGTGTGTCATCACTATGCTACTGACCAAACCAGTATACCCAGTCCAATATAACCCAACAATATACAAAGACCGGATAATACCGCCACATATCACTACATATAGTGACTAATATCACTATAATGTTACTGACCAAACCAGTATACCCAGACCAATATAACCCAACAATATAAAAAGACCAAACAATCCCGCCACAGCCTACGTATGGTGATAATATCATAAATGTTACTGACCAAAACCAGCATACTAAACCCGATATTCCCAAAAAACCACAAATAAAAAAGGGACCAAAGAAATACAGCCCCATCATCACCACATAACCCCAAAAGATGCAGAATAATGCCCCCAATTTTACGTTACTGAATATAACCATTACAATAACCCCAAATTTTACCCCATACATGCCATATAGGGGCATGTATGAAAAAACTGTGTAGGTCAAAGACTTTCTTTGTTGTCCATAGAAAAACCAAATCAGGTTCCCCTTTTTTCTTCAGAGCACTATAAAAAGGGGACCCTTTGTTGGGTTGCTTGGACAAAAAAAGAAAACACCTAGACAGTTTTCATACGTGGTCTTGGTAATCAAGTGCCACAGTGCAGTTACATTTAGTGAATACAGGTACGTTTTGATAAGTCGTTCTCTTTCCCCTTTTTTTTCCCATCCGGTCCGGACCCCACTCCCCCCTGCAAATTACAACACAAACACCCGAGACTCATATAACACCCCCCTGGGAAAAAATTCCCACCTATTCCAAAAATAGTAATATTACCCTTTGGGGTGCCCGGGGTAGTTATTTTTATGGGAAACCCCCCTGTGGGCAAGAGATAGTGGGTCCCTAAAGGTAGGAAGCCAGGTAGAAACTGGTAGGAAGAGGGGAATTGTGGGGGCCCCCCATGGAGGAAACTTGAGTGGTCACATCAGCCCCCGCTTGCAGCCCCATCAAATTTCCCCCCGCCTTTGGGGCCCCCAAAAGGGCGGGGAGGGGGGTTTGAGCGGGCCCCAAAAAAAATCCGGACCTTGGCAGGGTCCCCCAAATCAGAGGCCTTTAGCGGGGCCTCACAATACTCAGGGGCCCCTTTGCTGGGCCCCACCAACACTCGGGGCCTTGTGTGGGGCCCTAATATTCAGGGGGTTGTGTGGGGGCCCCCAAGCATTAGGGGCCCTTTTGGGGGGGCCCACAATTCAGGGGCCTTGGCAGGGCCCCCCAACATTTAGGAGCCTTAGTTGGGGCCCCACGCATGTAAGGGCCCTTTTTTGGGGGGCCCCACAACATGTTGGGGCCCCTTTGAGGGGGGCCCCCGATTTAGGGCCCTTTTGTGGGGCCCCCAATGTGTAGGGGCCTTTTGTGGGGCCCCCCCACTGAGGGGCCTTATTGGGGGCCCCCCGAGTTTTGGGGCCTTACTTTGGGGCCCCACGAGTGTAGGGGCTTATGTTTGCCCAAACATTTGGGGCCTTAGGGGGCCCCACGATGTGAGGGGCCTTATGGGGGCCCCCACAACATTTAAATCAAACATTTGGGGCCCCACGGATCGGAAAAGGTCCCCGTTTGCCCTGTTCAAAATACCCCCCCCCCCCCTCTTGGGGGATCCCGCTGCGAATCACGCTGCGCTATAGGTAAATTTATTTCAGAGTAAACTTCACTTACACGCGCCCTCTCTGGGCACAGGGGGCCTCTTTCCTCCTTCCTTGGCGGGACGTTCCCAAAAGAATTCGTGGGGGGGCCCCACTATTTAAATAAGCAACATCCCCGGCCCGCGGCCCCCAGGGAAAGGGGGGGGCCCCCCCGGGTCCAGGGACGAGTGCTGTGCAGCGCGCAGCGAGTGTAGTAAGGAAGTTTTAATCTTTAAAGAATTTTTTATGCGCAGCGTGTTCGCAGCGGGACCCCCCCAGCAGGGGGCCCAGCCACAAGCGGGGCGGCGCATTGCGCCTGCCCTCAAAATTATTGGGAAGCAAGAGGCGGGCCTTCCAGCGGCAGCGGGCCCCCCCCCGCTTCAAAATCCGGCCGGGCCCCTACGGGATCTGGGTTTTATGCCTAACGGCCGCCCCGATGTGTGATAATAGGATATTTGAAGAGGGAGGAAATAACTTTTTGATATATAGGGTTTGAAGAGGAGAGAAGCTGGCTCTGTGATTTTATAGGGTTATATGATGAGGAGAGAAACTGAGCTCTGTGAATAAGGGTTTTATTAAGGGGAGAGTGGCTCTGTGATATATGGGTTATATAAAAGAGGGAAAGCTGAGTCTGTGATATTAGGGTTTATAATAAAGGAGAAGGCGGCTCTGTGATTATAGGTTATATGATAGAGAAGAGAAGTGAGCTCTGGTATTTGGTTATTAAAAAGGGGGGAAACGATCTTGTGATATAAAGGGTTTTGATGAGGGAGAAGCTGAGCTCTGTGATATTTTGGTTATATATGGAGGAGAGGAGCGATTTTTGTGTATATAGGGTTATTGTAGGGAAGGGAAACTGGCTCGTGTATATAAGGTTTTATGTAGAGAAGAGAAGCTGAGCTATGTGATATATAGGGTTATATGAAAAAGGACGAAGTTAGCTCTGTGATAAATAGGGTTATATAATAAGGAGAGAAGCTGGCTCTGTGATATTAGGGGTTTTATGATAGAGAAGGAAGTGATCTCTGGGACAAAAAGGGTTTATGATAGGAAAGAAGCGAACTCTGTGATATATAGGGTTTTAAAGAAGAGAAGTAAGCTGAGCTTGTGATAATATGGTTTTTTGTAGAGGAAAAAGCTGAGTCTGTGTATATAGGGTTATTGAAGAGAAGGAAGCTGAGCTCTGTGATATAATTTTGGGTTTTTTGATAGAGAAGAGAAGTGGCTCTGTGTATAAGGGGTTTTTTGATAAAGGAGGGAGCGAGTCTGTGATATATAGGGATTATTAGAGGAGGGAGCTGAGATCTGTGAATATAGGGGGTTTTATGGTAAGGAAAAAAGGAAAC
>JAODAL010060348.1:0-20939 GCA_025379985.1 Phyllomedusa bahiana | reverse complement strand
GTTTCTGTGAGAAAATCTACAGAGGGAGTCTTCAAAAAGGAAGTATCTGTGTGCTGTCCCAGAAGCAAGGGGCGGGCCCAATTTTCGGTATGCCCTTAAGATCTCCCACCTTGTCATTGTAGTCCTGAAAATTTAATGATGGACTGTGCGGCATCTCTGTTCTAGCGTGGGGGTCTGCGGTTGCTTACGGATGTCCTCTTGGCATATTCTATGTGACCGATCGATGCGGCAGGGATGACGGCATCCCAGTGCCTGTGGTAGGTCTACTTGGCAGAGGTCTTGGAGGTCCCTCTCTGTTAAGGTTTCAGCAGGCCCACAATTGAGAATTGCTCTTGGGATGCGGTTCTCCAGATCTCTATGCGGTTTTGGCTGCCGTTAGCTGCGCCTGTGCCACAGTGTTTGAGGCCTGGTTTGGAGAGTAGGCGTTATCAGTTTCCAGGTCGTTGACCATCATCTCTAGCTCTGCTATTTGAGAGGTATGTGCTTGCACGTCATCGTTGGGCTGCTTAAGCAAGGTGGCCTGCACCAGTTGGATCAAGGGCGGCTTGTAGCTCGGTGCGATTTGCTTGCCGTTCAATCGCCAGCAGCTTGTTATCTATGTTCCAGTTGTATTTGCAGCCCCTTACTGCCTGGATCGAGCGTGGTGGGTGAGGCTTGGACAGTGGGGGAGGTAGTACCTTCATCTCTTCTGCGCTTCCCCTGATGTTGCTGTGGTTGCGCTGATCCTACCCTGGTCTGCACGCTGTACTGCGGCCCACTTGAGCGTCTTGAGCCACGGAGCCATCTTGGTTCCGAGCTCGGCTTATCCGGGGGTCGGGGCCGCGGTGTGACTCGGGAGGAGATATCTTTCCATTCGGGAAAGTGCCCGACTGGTTTCCGAATGCCTCCGTGGGTCTCGGTGGCGGGCGGCGCTGCGGTTAGCAGCTAAAGCTGTTCTGCAGGCTGGTGAGGACGAGGAGCTCCGCACGTTACATGCTCCCTCAGCAGCGCCGGAACCGGAAGCTTTGCAAGATCTTTAACATAAAAAGCAATCCTTGTAGTGAGACAACCCCTTTAACCCTCACACTACAAACATGCTAGTTATTGCCCTCGTCATCTCCCACTAGGAACTGCAAACATCCTTTCTCTGCAAGCCTCCTGATTTAGCACTCTTCAATCACATCCGCCAATCCCTTGTACTGCTACCAAATCAACAACGGCATTAATTTCAAGTTACATGATGACCTACAAAGTCTCCATACCTCTCCGCCTCCATACATCTCTGCCTTAATCTCACCAGATCCTCCCCTCATGCAATCTCCGCTCCTCACAGGAACTTCTTCTCAGCTCTCCTCTTATCTAGCTCCTCAACAACGTCTCCAAGACTTCTCACAGTGATTCCCCACCACTCTGGAACTCACTTGACCCAACATATCAGACTCTCTTCCACTTTCACCAGCTTCTAGGCAACCTGAAAACCCATCTTTCAGGATAGCCTATGACCTACAATACCCTGATGTCCACTATACCTCCACAAACATTTCTGACCCTCGACTCCTGTCTCTTTCCCGCGTCCTTGTAGATTGTAAGCATACGCAGGCAGGGCCATCTCTCCCTCTGTACCTGTTGTTAGTCACAGATTGTCAGTATTGTACTTGTTGACTTATGTTATTGGTATCCCCCTGTGTGTTTCAGCGACCTGGGATTCAATGTAGCTATAAAATAAATAATAATGTCTGCAGCAACGTCAAAAGACGTCGCTGCAGACAAACGACCTGCCACGCCCGACGTCAGAAGTCAGTGGGCGGTCGTTAAAGGGTTAAACATGTATGCCAAGGTAATAAGGAGTATTTCCACATACATTGCATTGCTTCATTTTAGAGATAGAGCCGTGTTTATCAGCTGCTTATTTACACAGGTTTCCCTAGTCGCTGACTACTTCTCTCTGCTGTAGCAGCCCTGGCTGGGATGATGGCAATGCTGCGTTTTATCAGCAGCACAGGAGGTTGTTTCTATTTCTTACTGACAGACTTTAACCCTTTACAGCTCTGTAGCCTTGTGCTTTGCTATTAAAACCCCTTCATCACCAATGTCCCTCTGACAGGCTCAGCTAGGAATAGCAGAACTGAAATGTCAGTCACTGTTGTAGAAACACCCACAGCCTGAACAGCAAGGTTGAGCCTGAAGCTGACCGTGAAGAGCAGGCTCTGCGGAACAGCCTGCTAGAAAAACCTTTTTAAGGAGATAAATAAGTTATTACCCATTTGTGATGCTCACTAGTCCACCTGGCTAAGCTACAGTGGTGACTATTCAGGGTATCCTCACTGAAGCATGTCCACCTAGTCTTGACTGATGTCCCCCATCTTGGCATATCAAGTCAGCACTAGCTCTGCCAAGTGGGATGTCAGTCAAGTACAGCTAGGACTAGTCACCACTGCAGATGACTATTAGTGAACGATGTGTGCCATTTTATAACTTTTGTTGCTATATTAGGCTTGGAAAAATCCAGTGTCATATGTGGCAGAAATCTGAGGTCTGCTGTGGATTTGACATCGTTATTCCTGCAGATTTCACTGTGTTCCAATCCATGTCCAAGCTCTCAATGCTTTTTCCATGCTGAATATGTGCGGAAAACATGCAATTTTGTTTTTTACATGTTGTATTATGTATTGACACACGTATAATATGCACTACGTGCCCCATTGCTGCACAGTCCCATAGATAGCAATAGAAAGCCATGTAAACCTAGTCTAATAGCAAAATAAGGGATTTCATAGTGCTCACTTTTAGAAAAGTATTAAGAACCACTACCTCTGCCTGACTCTGAGTTCAGGAAGATGGCTGTGCTTCTGTAGTCATGTCTATGAGAGTTCTGAATATACCCAAGCACATTACCTTGGGAACCACCATAGAAAAGAGGCTGCCTCAGAATAGCAGAACCCTTTAATAACCAAAACGCTACTGACAGGTTCTCATGTAACAAAACCTTGACAAGTTTTACTCACATATAAAATGGCCATAAATTCCAGGGCTCCTCATAGAATATGGACTCTATTGCAGTATTCCCTGCCCCAAGGACGTCAGCAGACAGTGTCAGACTGGAGGGTCTGGGCCCAACAGTTGACTGGACTCTTGGGGCCCACCATAGGAGTTGATTCTTGAGGCCCACCATAGGAGTTGATTCTTGGGGCCCACCATAGGAGTTGATTCTTGGGGCCCACCATAGGAGTTGATTCTTGGGGCCCACCATAGGAGTTGATTCTTGGGGCCCACCATAGGAGTTGATTCTTGGGGCCCACCAGTGTAGTTTGATTCTTGGGGCCCACCAGTGTAGTTTGATTCTTGGGACACACCGTACAGCTACTGTACATGTCTATTGATACAGTATGCGGGCGCGGGCAGCATGGTAAGATAGGGCGCAAGCCCGGTATGGAGATGGCGAATTTGTCTGAGGCTTGATGTCTATGGGAGCATGGTGGCAGCAGTAGCAGCACATATTATGTGTGCGTGCAGGAGAGCGGAAGGGGGGAGTGGGTTTTTGTGGATTCTCTGATGGCTAAATGGTGAGCACCTGAATAGGGTGTGTATCTAACATGATATAAAAGGAAGTGAGCTTAGACTATATGTGATCGGACCTCTAACCCCTGATGAAGCCAGGTTAGCTGGTGAAACATGTCGGGGAGGTCAGGCATGACATTTTAAATTGTGATTTCTCACCTCTGTCGAAGTGTCACCTGCTGCAGATGGTGTCACAAGGGGGCCTTATTTGTTTTGTGTCCATGAGATTAGGGACGACTGCCCAAGTAGGAGGCTTGGGATCCCTCACTGGAGCTAGTAAATTGCTGTATATATAAGGCTTTCCTGTTAATAGGTGGTGTTCAACCAGACTTGATAATAGAAAAGGAGCTATTCCTTCCTTCAGAAGTAGAAAGGGTTAAATGGTGCGGTTAGAAATCAGGTTTTTAAATAGTGTGTATAGAGGTTAAAGGAGTTGTCTCCCTTCAGAGTTTCAGAGAATGCATGAATGAAATACTCTGTTACTTCCTGGTTCAGACTGACTCATTTGCATACAGCTCCATGCTTGTACAGCTCTGTGCTGTGCTGTGCTTTCAGATGCTAATTAGATCAGATTAGCTTCTCAAACTACTAACAGGACTTCTTATCTGATCCCCAAAACAAAAGCCCTAATTACAGTTCTGTTTATTTTACATAAATCAAGCTTTTTACTGCTGAGCAGCACAGGACACTGCATCAACCTGTGTGATGACATCACTCACTGTTATCTCATTGAACAAATAGCAGGGGGAGAATCTTTTACAGGTTGGTTACTGAGGGAACTGAAATAGCCAGGGAGGTCATAAATTCACTTGTATCTCCTTAGGGAAAACAGAGGAACAAAGCAATATATTTGGAAAATGTCTTTTTGTGTTCCATACAATTTGAAAGTTGTTCTTTGTAGCGAGACAACCCCTTTAAGAGTTATACGTAATAAAAGTTACGTTTTAGGGTTTTACAGATAGAGAACTGATAGAGTTTAAGTTTGCCTATGGCAAAATAGTAAATATCATGTACAACCCTATCACACTTTGCAGTGAAATGAAGTTTGTGCTATGTGGTATCAGTGGTTTCCTATCATTTATAGCCATAAACAATATCATGTAGCTCAGACTGTATTTTTTTTTTACAGGTCAAACATGAGATGCTAATTGGGATGATTAAACACCCACTCGAATGTTACTAATTACTTAGCAGTCTGCTTCCTGTGTTTGAAGCATCTAAATGCAGTCATTGTTCTGTACAAGCGGATGAGCAGCGCTGTAGTAGTAAGTTTGTATTAAGAGCAGCCCGCTCGGGGTTCAGCACATGGAGTAATTGCAGAATATGACTGGGACTAATATATTGCAAACATCCAAAACTCAAAGAAATGTGGTAAAAAAAAATCAACTGCACAGTAAATTCCATTGACATAGGGGTTAGTGATCTAATGCACGCGTATTGAATTTGCTGCAGGTTTTCCACACAGATTTCTGCACAGAAAATCCGCAGCAGATTACAGTACCATCCATGTGGATGGGGTTCTGGAAATCTCATGCCCACATGGCAGAAATTTTCTGTATGGAAATTTACCTGCCCTGCAAATTTTGAAATCTTATACATATCAATTTCTATCATGGATTAACCGTGGATTTTACCACACTAAATTGACTGGGGGTAAAATCTACACGATCTGTTGCAGATTTACCTGTGAATTTGCTGCGGATGATTTCCATGGCAAATTGTTTCCATGTGCATTCACCCATAGTCATGTTTGTGGGGTAGCAGAGCTAGAGGAAGGATATCCTAGAGCTGTGGCCTCCAACCTGTGGCTCTCAATCTACTGACCAATTACAACTCCCAGCATACCATGATGGCCGCAGACAATTAATGGGGTGTTAACCATCTTAGACATATATGGCATTTGAAGAGAATATGCTGCTAGCTTCAAAACAAGTGTGGATCCCACCTTTTGGGAACTGGACCGATCTTGAGAATGGATCCCCCAAACGTCTCTGTGCAGAACAGACAGAAGGTCGGACTTGCACAGTATTCTCCATTCTGTTCTTTTTAAGTTCTGTACTCAGAAGTCCTATTGAAATGAACAAGAGAGTATCACACAAGACAATCGGGGTCCATTCTCAGAATAGGTGCGGGGTTCAGTGGTGGGACCTACACTATCAGACATATACGAGATACTTTATTAATATGCCCTAAATGTCTGGTCTGGAGCTAATTAATGGTTGTAGGGTAGAGCTGTTGAGTAGCATACAGGCATTCTTTGGGAGAAAAGTGAGAAAAGCCCCTTCATGTGTATTAAAAATGTAGTAGTAATATTTTACTTCTGTGCTGTGATAGGATGACTTAAAAGGGTTTTGCCACGATCTCATTTCATACCTCCTGCATTCAGCTCTTCAGCTCTCTCAGAAGGGGCGTGTGTGTGATTTGTTTGAATTGCATATCATGTGACCCAGCAGGATGACATCACCAGGCCTTTCCTCTCTCTAGTCAAAGAAAGGTCTCTTTATGTGTAGAACTGTAAGTAGCTACATTGTAGCCCAGAGGTAAAACTTTTGCCTCCAGGAATAAGGGTCCTCGGTTCAAATCCCTGCAGGAACCAAACCTGTGTATTTTATTTCTCTTTATCAATGCACATACCTGATTGAGGTTTCTTTTTTTTTATTTATTTGCACTGTTTGGCTAATTACTAAGGAGTACAGAGGACGGGACTAGAATGACAGCACCTGGGGTTTGAACACTCAGCTGTCTGAGAGGAGAGGTGATATCTGAGCATGTCTGACCAGGACTGAGAAGCTCACAGCCTTGGTCGTATCCCCTGGAGACGAGCTGTAAACAATGGATCACTAAAGGAGCAGCTAAAACAAAAAAACGGTCCAGAATATTTAATAATAATGAATGGGGAAAATGTTTATTATTTAATTTACAAACTTCCCACGTCAATTTTACTAAGTGGCAAAACCTCTTTAAAGAGAACCTGACACATAGTTTATGCCCTCCTTGCTGAGGATAGCAAAAGCTAGTGACAGACATGCTGATTCCAGCACTGTGCCCCTTATTCTGTAAGATGCAGCCATTTCAGAGCATTTAATGCTCAAATCTGGCAGTTTTCAGCCTGTTTTGCAAGAAAAGAGTTTGCTTAATTCATGACCCTCCCAACTGCGACTAGCCCCGCCTACTCACAGCTGATTCAACCTAATACTTTGATAGGTAGTCACAAGTGGGCGGAGTTAGCCACAAATGGGCGGGTCATGAATGAAGTGGACTCCTCTCTGGCAGAATGGGCTGAAAACTGACAATGTATCCTCTTCTGATTTGTCGGGTTTGCCAGGGAGGCTATATGAGGGTTCAATTAAAAGTTATAACCTCTCCATGCTACCTGATTTTACTAGTGAAAGTTAAGTGTTAATATGTGGGGACATTGATGTATTTAGTGATTTAGCTGAACACAAGATCCCCATGATAACACTGCAGGTGACAGAAATGAGATAATGATATGATGTCGTCAAAATTACAACAAAGACTTTAGGCCTGTAATTTCAAGCTATTATATTTCAGAACAAACCTTAGATGACTTTTCATTTTTTCCTGGTTTATTTTTTCCTTTTTTTTACTTCTGATAATTCTCATTTGAGGTAGCCTATATTCTGCAAATAGGTTGGGCAGAGAGATGATTGGTTGTGGGCACTGTGCCAAGTGTCTGGGCACCCTGTATTCAAAAAAAACCTCCCTGGGATCTGCTAACTGTGTTATACAGTAATATAATATAATGTGGTGTAAAGCATGTACGACTTTGTTTGTGGTGCAAATTGTGCAAGAATTCTGGTACAACTGTCTTGATAAATGTGCCCCAAAGTATAAGCCGAACCGACTATAATCCAAGGCACCTACTTTTGCCATAAAAATCTGGGAAAATTTATTGACTCAAGTATAAGCCTAGGGAAAATACAGCGGCTACTGGTAAATTTCAAAAATAAAATTGGATACCAATAAAATTACATAGGCAGTTTAATGTCCCTCATAGGCAGGTATAGGCTGGTTAATGTCCCCCATAGACAGTTTAATAGCCCCATAGGCAGGTATAGGCAGTTTAATGTCCTCCATAGGCAGGTATAGGCAATTTAATGTCTCACATAGCAGGTATAGGCAATTTAATGTCTCACATAGCAGGTAAAGGCAGGTATAGGCAGGTATATGTCCCCTCATAGGCAGGTATATGTTGCCTCATAGCAGGTATATGTCCCCCCAAAGGCAGGTGTAGGCAGTTATAGGCAGGTATATGAGCAAAGACATATAGAAAAAGTATTGAACACGCTTACTGGAATTTTTTTTAATGCTTCGTGCAAAAGCCTTTGTTGGTGATGACGGCCTCCTGTATGGAGAACTAGTCGCATGCCTGTTCAGGTGTGATTTTGGCCCATTCTTCCACGCAAATCCTCTTCATATCCTGAAGCTTCCGTGGGCTCCTTCTATGAATCCTGAGCTTTAGTTCCTTCCATAGATTTTCTAATGGATTCAGCTCAGGACCATTTCAGCAGCTTAATTTTCTTTCTCTGAAACAAACTGAAAGTTTCCCTGGCCATGTATTTGGGATCATTGCCCTGCTGGAATGTCCACCCTCATTTTATCTTTATCATCCTGATTGATGGCAGCAGGTTTTTATCTGAGTACATTTGTCCATTCATCCTACCTTCAATTATATGTAGTTTTCCAGTGCCATATACTTGGAAAACAGCCCCACGCCATAATGTTTCCACCTACAAACTTCACTGTTGGTCTGGTGTTTTTGGGGTGATATGCAGTTGCCTTTTGGTCTCAAAACATGGTGTGTATTATGGCATCCAAAGAGTTCAATTTTGGTCTCATCTGACCAAACTAGATTCTACCTGTATTTCTCAGGCTTGTCGAAATGTTGTTATGCAAACTTAAATCACGCTTGAACATGCCTTTTGTTCAGCAATGGAGTCTTGTGTGGTGAGCGTATACAGGCCATGGAGGTGAGTGCAGTACTTACTGTTATCTTTAAAACAATTGCTGATTCCAGGTCTTCTGTAGCTCATCACAGGTGGTCCTTCGCTTTTGGACCATTCTTCTGATAATTCTTTTCATTCCTCTGTCTGAAATCTTGCATAAAGCACCTGGTCATGGCGATTCCATGGTGAAATGATGTTCTTTTCACTTCTGAATTATAGCCCAATTAATGCTTACTGGAACCTTCAGTATTTAGGCATTCTTCTGTAACCAATGTCATCAGTATGTTTTGCAGCAATAAGGTTGTGAAGGTCTTTAGAAAACTCACTGGTTTTATCCATCATGAGATGTTTCTTTTGTGGCACCTTAGTAATTAGACACCAGTTGAACAACACTAAGAGGCAGGATTGCTTTCTAACTACTGATCGTTTTCAGCTAGTGTCATAACTTTCCATGGCTTTTTGTGCCCTTCTTTCTTGTGTTCCATACTTTTTCCATATATCATTTCTCATAGCTTAATTTATGGACATCTGTGGTTTGATTTCTGTGCCTGTGTGCATTGGATGGGGTTACTGACTTCTGGTGAGAATTTCATGTCAATAGCACCTTTTAGAAATATATTTACTTAGTGACGTGTTCAATACTTATTTCACCGGCTGTGTGTGTATACACAAACCTACACATATATGAAAGTTTATATTTAACACTACAAATGTCCATTATATGTATGAAACCAAATATAAATATAGATTGACAGAAGTACATATACAAAGGGCAATTAAAAGGATGGTGCAAAAATAGGCCCAAAAAAGTAACATCAGTGGCAAATGGCCAGTGACTGAAAGTCAAAGCAAAGCTGGTTTAGTTTTATACATATATTGGAAATTTGTATTGTTAAATCTAAACTTTCATATATGTGTAGGATTGTGTATACACGCACAGTCGGTGAAATAAGTATTGAACACATCACTAAGTAAATATATTTCTAAAGGTGCTATTGACATGAAATTCTCACCAGAAGTCAGTAACCCCATCCAATTTATATGTTTGTGTGTATCATTTACATATTTTACATATAAGTTTATATTGCACTATATAAAAAGACTTATGCATGTTTTTCTCATATATATATATATATATATATATATTATATATAATTATATATAACACAATATCATGTATTACACAACAACACATACATATATATATATATATATAATTAATTTATATAACATACACTTATTACAAACAATATATATATATATGTACTGTGAGTATATATGTTTGACTATATATGTATGTTCAGTGTATGTATGTGTGTATGTATTTGTGTGTGTGTATATATATATATATATATATACACACGTGTTCAGTTTGTGTGTGTGTGTATATATATATATATATATATATAATCTTCTATTGACTATGACTAATATTAAACATGTTGAATAATTTATGCACTGCGTTTTTTCATCTTCTCTTGCGCTGCGGTGTTTTAGCTACTTTTCATATGGCCTGATAATTACTTTTCCCCCCCTCAATAATAGTATTTCTGCAAGGTCACGTTTCTCCTTGGTGGTAATGCCATTTAATTATTGTGTGAATAGGTATGTAATTGAAACAAAAAGCATTGTTCCCATCTCTGCTCTTCTTCACCCCTCTCTGCCTGGAGCCCATCCTGTCAGGCTGCAAGCGTGAAACTTCTTTTCTGGTGGTGTGATTAGATTGGGGCTGAACTCTCCAGCTGGCAGGGCTGTCTATGACTGCCGTCACCCTGTCCCCTGTGCTTGTCATTTCTTGACACTTCTGACAGGATGGGGACAGCAGCCCCAGACAGGTTCATTAGATAGCTTTTTCTACAGCTGGGATAAAAATATATAAAAAATGCAGCCCGTAATCCTGTGCAGGAGAGGAGCGCTCTTTATGTTGTTGAAAAGCAGGGCCCGTGTTCCGACAAATTTTCATCTGCTCTTATATTCAGCGTGTTATTTGTTTTCTGCTTATTTGACCTCTGCTTTGTGTGGTTTCTACCTCACCAGGCAATGCATTGAATTTGCACACAATTGTTTCTAGTGCTTCCAGGGGATCAATGCCGGACCATATGTAATAGTATTATAGACACTCCAATAATTTGTGCTCCTGTGCAGATAAAACAGTCACTTCCGACCAAAAAAAAACCCTTTCCCATTGATTTGTTATTGAACGTGTGTACATTTGCCTTCCTTGCTAGTAGCTACTGTTAAAAAGCGTAACCTCATTTGTCGGATGATTTTCTTTGAAGAACAATGATTGTGTTTTAAAAAAATGTAAAAAACAACAAAAAAACACAAAATAACCAGATACCTTCAGGCTAGATATACAAATTAAAATATAACTTTTAATGATGTATAATATAAAACATCAAACTACACGAATCCCTATTATGCCCTACTTACAAATCTAATAAAAAGTGGAGACCCCGCCCCAAAAAGGGCGACCCCACTCAGGAACCTACCCTATAAACCCTATACCGTCCCTCAATCGTGTAACATACACCTAATACATATACCACAAATAACACCCATAAATACAAAAACCAAAATAGAAAACTATCACCCAAAGAAGATAAAGACAGAAACAATAGTATCATTTAGAGGCCATTTACACGGCACAGAGCAAATACTGGTCGGACTATCCGACACCGTTTACACGGCCATAGGGGGACGTCTTTTCTCCGCAAACCGCCCTCCCCCTTTGCATTGACATGTTCATGTTCCGCTCGAAAACCGGGACGGAAGAATTATTATTATTATTATTATTAATGAACATGTTCAATGCTTTTCGAACCGTCGGCGGTCTAAAAAAACGTCCAGCGGTCCCCACTGCACAGATTTTCCATAGAGGTACATGATAAAGTTTGACAGCCGGTTTAGAGGCGGCTTTCATAACCGAAAACCATCTGTAAAACCGTCTGAAAAACCTGCCGTGGGGACAAGGCCTTAGGATCCTGTGTAGCATGTTGTCTATGATACACCAAAGGCCTAATGAGTACAGATCCCAATTATGATGCCTGAAGAATTTTATAGCCTTTACTGTACCATTGATTTTATGTACATTTGTTATGGATTTTTTAAGTATGTGGGACAAAAAAACTTACGGCATGCTCCAGAGCTTACAGTTTTAATAAACTATTTTTCTCTAAAAGCATTGTTTGTAGAGGAGAATACAGTACCACAATGAAAGAATAAAGGTTCACAGAGCCTGCTCTTTGCAGCCAGCTTTAGGCTCACACTTCCTGTTCAGGCTGTGAGTGGTTCTACAGCAGTGACTGACATTTCAGCTCTGTTATTTCTAGCTGAGCCTGTTAGAGGGACATTGGTGATTGAGGGGTTTTAGCAGCAGGGCAGAAGGGTTAAAGTTTGTCAGTAAGAAATATAAGCTCTTGTGCTGCTGATAAGACACAGGAGGAAGTGATGTCACTATCCCGACTACTGTTGCTAGAGAAAAGAGATGGTCAGTAACTTAAGGAACATTATGTACACAAACAGAAGACAAGAACTGCTCTAGAGGGAAGCAATATCAGAACAACAGTGTATTTGATAATAGTCTTTATTGACCTTTGCTTACACGTTTAAAGCTAGTCAGTGTGGTGAGAATACCCCTTTAAACCATCCTATGTATCCTGCACAAGGAACAGTCAGTCCAGTGTATGGAACACCCTGGAAAGCTAAATTCTGTTGATTGCAAGATGTAAGTAGTTAAGATCAAGCCTTGCACATTCTAGTCTCTGATATTCGCTAACAGGATTACATTTGCTGGCATAGTAGAAGGTTATCGATATGCTCTTGGACTATTTCATCCATTTGGCTATAGATGAAATTGCTAATGTTAACCCTTTTTTCTCCCAACTGATGGAACTAATAGTTGGATGTCAACAGTGTCTTGTGCGTGGAAATGAGGGGAGCAGGTGGGCAGGCTCTTGTGACCTCTATTAAATGAGCCTGCCCTTTTACTCCTGCACTTCATACAAAAAATCAGGCACTGGGTCAAGGAGCAAAGACATCAGGTGCTGGAAATCTGGCGACCAGAGTGTAACATGCAGGTGGAACATGGATATAATGGATTTAAACCTTAATAGAAACCTGAATACTTCTTAGTCCTTTGGTATACAGCTAATTCATATACATGGGGGTACATTACTTGAACCGTCAGATTCTCTATGGAAATGTCATAATGGACCATAATCCACGTGACACAGAATCCATGGGAATAAACTGTGTCTCTGTTCACAATCCGAGATTTCTATGAACACTGCATTGAGGATCTATGTAACATAGGACTGACATATAGCCATGTACATAAGCCATAGTCGTCAGGTTATCAGGTTGTCCCATTGTGTGAACATTGGAAAAAAACTAGGTCACCTTAAATATAACCTATGCTGGGACAGGTGTATCAATAACGACTATACGGTCTTATAATGCACCACATTTATCATAGTGTTGATACATGTGATGCATGTTTAGACTGTCTAGTCTAAGTTTAGACCTTCTATACGTTGACTTACTTTATGCCATCAATTTTAGTGCATTTTTTGGTATACAGTGCCACACACTAAGCCACATCCCTTTCCATGAAGCCACAAGAGCAAAGCCCAGTTGTCGGGTAAGGCTCAAAAGTGCCTAGAAACAGTGTAAAACATATAATCATAAATGTGATGTAAAGCATATGCTGTAGACACAGCAGTAGACAACAGCATGGGGCTTCAGGAGGAGGAGGTTTAACTTACATCGAAGCGGATATTTGGGACACTTCCTCCTTTATCATTAAAGGGAATGTGTCATCAAAAATGACTTATTGTTTAACTCACATTTTTATGTTAGACACATTTTGTAGGAATTTTTTTTTTTTTTTTAATTTTCCAGATCACTTTCAATATTTTTTTAATAATTCTTAAGTCCTGCAGTTCTCACTTCGGCCACTAAGCCTAATAATCATCTGACACTTCCTGTTCTGTAAAGGGAGATTTTCTGTGTCTGCTCATTATCAGTAAAAGCAGGGTCAAGCTGAAAGGAGACACATTGTGTACGGATAACACAGAATCCACCAGTCACAAGATGAGATGTCACAGCTCCCCCTCTCCCCTCCCTTCACAGTGAAAATTCTCCTATACAAGTCTATGGGACAGAAACTGTCTTAAGAATCCTATGGGCATGAAGCTGCTGTAAAGTATCTCTCTGACTGCTGTTAAAGCAGTGCAAGCAAGAATGTCTTCCCCACAATCATATATAGACGGCCGAATATATAAATCTACAATCAGGAAATAAAAACGACTGAGAGGAAAAGCATACTTTATGGATCAGGGGCTTGATTTAATAAGTAAAAAAAATAAAAAATTGGTGACATATTCCCTTTAATATATCCGTACTTTTTGACGGGAGTATGTATTACCTATTATTACTCATCTGAGGAGGAATTTGAGTATATGGTATCATACTGACTTTGAAACCGTCTTTGATATCGCCATCTAAACAACCTTCTCTGTAGATTTGTGCTATATCTGTACCTACTCTATATATGTTAGTGTTCAGCGTAATATTATGTGTGCATTGTTTCTATATATGTGGGTGCTCAGCATAATAGATACTACATTAGCTGGCCTTGGTCTTTTTGATGAACCCTGATATGTATGTGGAAACGCGTCGGAGTATTTATTCTGACATTGGATTTTTCCAGAGTTTCTATATATTATATATAATTATATATTGTATATATATATATATATATATTATATTAGCTGTCTTTAGGATTAGTTGATTTATTGAACACTATTTACACTAGTTCCCTTGTTGTGGTACAGGGACAGTATAGGGTTTGGTTCGGGAATTGTTCCTGTGTGGGGTCGCCCTTTTCAGGGTGTTTACTCCGCTTTAGGCAGGGTATTTTTTCTGGAGGGCACATAAGGGTAAGTGTTTCTTTGAACTTTAATAATGATATATTAATAGTTATATTTTATCTGATAGGCTTTCCCCATTTGCTCTCTGTGAAGTGGTAAAGCATATGCGCCATTATTTTAGGCTCAAATTACGCCAGAATTCTGGCGCAATTGCATTAATAAATGTGCCCCACTGTGCTGGTTATTGTCAAAATTGTGCCTTTGTGAGATTTACAGGTGTAACATAACTTGTACTCTGTATAAAACCCCGCCAGGCCTCCTAAAAATTGACCTGATCTGACAGCCAGACATGTCAGACGGAGATAATATAAGATGTAAGGAATTTGTAAGTAGATCACATAAGAGCACGACGCATGTAATTCTGACAAGACGTGACTGAAGGGGTGATTGTAGGTAATGCTAATTTTTAAAACTCGTATTAAGTTGCCAAATTGGGGTTCGTTAATGGTTACTCGTTAGCCGTGGCTTAAAATGAGTCAGCGCGTCTTCCTGTTCACAGGCAGCCTCTGAAGTCAATCCTCAGGCATTAATGCTAATAGCCACATACCTTAAGGGAATTTGTTCGCGATAATTTGAACAATTAAAAGGTCGTTGTCTTGTTTTTCGAAAATTGAGTGTTTATCGTTATTTGCTTGTTTACATGTGGCTCATCAGGGCTTTAAACTGCATTGAGTTGTTACCTGAATAATTTATGGGAAATATATTGTGTTTTTCTATTTAGCTGAAGGCCCCAAACACAAGTACTTCCCTTATTATGTTTGTCTATATTGTTGTATTTTATAAGTTTTGTAATAGAGGGACACCCTGTTATCCGCTGGGGTTACGTTCCATTAAAGTGTGATAGATAACGAAATGATGGATAACTACTAAGATAAAAAGTACTGTACAGTACAGTATAATGTTATAATGTAACGTCGGACTTGGGCGACCAGGGCACACAGGTAAAGTTGAGTCTATGGGCCCACCGGTTGAGCTGCTACTGGGCCCACCTGTGGAATTTATTTTAGGGGCCCACCCTACAGCTATTGTAAATGACTGTACATGCCTTCTATACTCTGCCTCTTGCTTTTTGCATATCTTTCTATGCTTTTTTGCCCCTTCTGAGGATGGATATGCAGTTAAAAAACAATTACAGGTCCACCATGCTCAAGGGCCCACCGGGGGTTTCCCCTGTTCCCCTGTGGGCCAGTCCGAGCCTGGATATAGTAAAAGATGTTGTTTTACCGCATCAGCTAAAGAAGCTGTAGTGAGTGAGGGATGGCTGCACTCACAGATATTGAATGTGAAGTGATGCATCTGTGAATCGAAATGACGGATAACAAGGTTTTTTGCAACATTGATGGTGATGTAACTGTGAAGTGATGGATACCAAAGCGATGGATAATGGGGTTATACTGTACATAATTTACGAAACATAGGCATCCTTCTTTAGATGGGAGGGGTGTCAAATTCATTTTCAATGAGGGCTATAGCAGCATTATGGTTGCCCTCAGGGCCATTTGTAACTGTAAGGCTATGTTCACACGGCTTATTTCGGGGCGTATTTGCGGACGTAATTACGTCCGCAAATACGTCCCGAAATACGTTTCAAATACGTGTCACAAAGTGTGGCATGTATTTCGCGTCGTAAATACATTCCCCATTCTTTACGATGCGGTTTTACGTCGCGAAATACACCTCAATAAGTGACAGGGGACTAAATTTTACGATCGTATTTACATGGCGAAAATACGTTGCGGAAATACGCCTAGTGTGAAAGACGAGGCTTATTTTACATTGGAATCAATGCTAATCTAATTGTTCATTATATGAAGCGTATTTCGGGACATATCTGCGGACGTAATTACGTCCGCAAATACGCCACGAAATAAGCCGTGTGAACATAGCCTAAGGGTATATTCACACGGCTTATTTGGAGGCCGATTTTTCAGCACCCAAAACAGCATCAAACCTCACCTGAAACACGCTTCTTCAGAAGAGGTTTTAGACGCGTTTCTCAGCGCATTTTTTGACACGCTTTTGGATGAGGTTTTCAACATTGTTTTCACTCATACAAATTAATAGGTTGAAAAACGCGCCGAGAAACGCAGTTAAAACGCTTCGAGAATTGACATAACACTTCTTTTGCAGCGCCCAAAACAGCATCCAAAGAAGCTTGAAAACCTCGTCGTGTGTGATATGCCATGGTGTTTTACATAGGAATCAAAGCGTTTTGGATGCTGTTTTGGGAGCGGAAACGCTACGAAAACCACTTCGAAAACAACGTCACAATCGGCCGTGTGAACATACCCTAAGGCTGTATAAATACTCCTCATCATATTGGTAAATAACCTGAGACACCGTATGCACCAAATGGAAGGGTCCCAGCAGGCTTTCTATGGTGTATGGAACTTATTTTGGGTTGCTGATTAAGTAGTTCGCACTATTGCACTATGGATGTTAGGATGCGCCTGGTGGTCAATAAAAGGCAAATATGTCCTTTCAGGTTGTATAGTAGCTTGTTCCTTTCACCTCTTTAGCACTCGGTTTCTTACTTTGGAGGGTGTCCGTGCCATTGTCTGTGGATTGCTGAACATAGCGATATGGAGGTGCATGCCAGAAACCCAAATCCAATATGGCACCTCCTCCCTGTCCTGGCACTGTTGGCTTTGCTAAGCTCTGACTTCATCCTTCAACGAAAGTAGAGAGCTGGTCCCTTTGCATCTGGATCTTGTCCATCTCTGAGTCAGTGCTTTTGCAGGCCACACAATAATGTGGCGGGCCAGAACCGGCTTGTGGGCCTTCAGGAGTTCGGCACGTGTCATATGGGATAACTGACATAACATTTGCATACAATCTCTGTATATGTGTTATACAATTAATTATCCTTCTGCTTAATATAGTTGTCTGGTTTATCCCATTTTAAAGTGGATCCGAGAATTAATAGAGGGGGGTTCCCTATTCACAACCATTATCTATTAGTGCAGCTACAAATTGTCTCACACAACTCTGGAGGTCCCGGCACATTTGCTCATTATAAGGACAGCCTAGAGATTTCAATGGAAGTTGTAATTCTCTGTGGTGGCGGTGCAGGGAACCTGAACACACGCAGCCACATTCTAGTCACAGGTGGTGATGAAGGAACTAAGTATATTACCCCACTGAAGAGTCTGTGGATTATATGGCCGAAACGCGTCTGGAGATTTTCCTTTTCTTGAAATTTCCTGTAGGTATTTTTCATATGTAGTAATAGTATCTACTTTATGGATATTTATCTCTGGACATTTTTTCAAGTATAAATTGGATGTTGTTTATACTTTATACTGTATTTCATCTGTCTATCCTGTTTTACTACTTGATTGGATAGGATAGGGTTAACTAGGTGACAGTTTGTGGGGTCGTCCTAACGGGGCGGGTCTCTCCGCTAAGGTGACAGTGTAGGGTCACCCTTATTTTCTGAGTGGGTTTTTTTGTTTGCAAAACCGCAAACCGTCTGAAAAACCAGGCGCAAACCGGTGCCGTGGGGACAAGGCCTAAGGCTGTTTTCACACGGCGTATTTGCGGGGCGTAATTACGCCAGGCATTTAAGCCGTGTGGACGGGGCCGGGAGCGGGGGGCAGGCACTTCGACGGCCCATAGACTATCATTGCTAGCGGTGCGTATACGCTGCTGGTAATTCACATGTCACTTATCTCCCCCCGCGGCGGATTCACCGATCAGGGAGAGGAGACGTAATCCATAGTTCTCTATGAGAACTGTGGATTACCGTAATGACTGGGACGTATTCCAGCCGTAATTGGCACACTCCGGCGCGTAGTTATGGACTGAAATACGTCCAGTTTTAAGCCGTGTGAACATGGCCAAAGTGATGACCTGTGGTAGTAGCAGGCGTTGATGCTTCAGTGCTGGAGCCAGATAAACAGATACTGGCAGATGACTGAGGCTGTATCCACACAGCATCGGACAAAAAACATCCGAAAGTCGACCATTTTTTGTCCGATGCAAGAACGTGGTTTTTGTCACTGTTTTGTCAAAAACCTCAGTCGGTTCTCGTTTTTTTGGCGCCGGCCCATACAATTGATTGTACGAGAAACCGACTGCAAAATGTTGCCGTGTTTAGGAACATGTTCCTAAATCCGCTGGTGCCAGAAAACGATCGGGAAAGAAACCTGTATAGACTACAGGTCATTTTTTCTATTAAAGTCTACGGGCTGTTTAAAGAGAACCTGTCAAATAGTTTTTGCCCCCCTGGCTGAGGACAGAACAAGGTAGTGTCAGACCTGCTGTTTCCAGCGCGGTGTCCCTTATTCTGTAAGATGCTGTAGTTTTTTGTGTATTTAATGCTCAAATCAGCAGTTTTCAGCCAGAAGAGTCATTCGAAGAGTCCTTCAGAGAGTCAGTTTTTTTTCAAACCCGGCCAATCGGAGGCTAGCCCCGCCCACCTCAACTGACAAACCTATTACTTTGAATAGGTAGAAACATGTGAATAACTGTCAGTGGGCGGAGCTAGCCTTTGGTGGGTGGAGCTAACATCTGCTCATGAATAAGATTTGAGGGGTAAATGCTCTAAAACTGCTGCATTTTACAGAATAAGGGACACAGTGCTGGAAACAGCAGGTCTGACACTAGCTTGTGCTGTCCTCAGCAAGGGGGGAATAATCTATGTGACAGGTTACCTTTAAACAGTCGGATTTTCAGCAGTTTCAAAATATGAAAACCGCCGAAAATCCGACCGTTTTCGTGTGCTGTGTGGACTAAGCCTAAGGAAACATTGGTATGGGAGACGAAAGAGAGTGGTAAGGTGATTAGTGTTAAAACCCATCCTGTGTCCATACTTTCCTGACCCCGGCCGGACTGTGATTATTGGGCTCTAGCGACAACATAACCACTCATTGGCTGCAGTGAGGGACCTGTGGTATAGTAGGTGGTATTGTCGAGTTTTCAAGTTTTTACCCTGGTAAACTGAGACTGGCAGCAACGTTTTGGCAGGGAAAGAAGCAAGAATAGGTAAGGGGATTAAACGCTTTTTTTTATTTTTACTATCAGTTTTTTTAACTCCGAGAAGGAATAAAAAATCCATATAATTTGGGGTTTGGATTTGTCTTGTGAATCTCTCCGCAGATTCTTCGTGGGATTTGAATTATCCATCCCGTGTGGACCCAGCCTTACCATGCTGGCTTTTTTCATTAAAAGGGTTTTACCACGGTCTAATTTCATACCTCCTGCATCAAGCTCTTCAGCTCTGTGTGCTCAAAAGGGAGGCTGTGTGTTTTGTTTGAATTGCCCTATCATGTACCCAGCCCCCAGCCTTTCCTTCTTAGTCAAAGAAAGGTCTGTTATGTAAACTTGTGGTAGCTGATATCCCCTTGAAGTTTTTGCCTCCAACAAAAGGGGCCCTAGGCTCAAACTGTTTTTTTTTTTCCCTTTACAATGCACAACCTTTTTGAGGGTTTTTTTTTTTATTTATTTCTTTTTGACTAATTACTAAGGAGTACAGAGGACGGAGTGAATACAGCACCTGGGGTTTAAACACTCAGTAGTCCCTGGAGGAGAGGTATGTCTAGCAGTGCGGCCATACTGATGAGCTCTCAGGGCCCTGGTCGTATCCCCTGGGACGAGCGAAAACAATGGATCACTAAAGGAGCGCTCAAACAAGAAACGGTGCGAATTTTTTAAAGATAAAATGGTGAAAAAAGTTTTTATTTACAAGCTCCCCCGCATTTTTCTTTGTGGCAAAAAACCCCTTTTCAGTACTGATTCTTATTCGGGGCTTTGGGGCCTTTAGGCTGCAGGGGCCGTGTGACTGCTCCCTCTGAACCCCCCTGTAGCTACACCCATGCATCCACCCATCATCATTCTGAAAGTTCTTCACAGCGACACTGGCAATACTGAATTCTTTCCCTTGCACTGCTTGCATTAAACAGTTTAACTTACAGAGGATTTTTTCCCCAGCATAGAAAAAGCACAAAAAAAACCCTTTTTTTGGGAATGAAAACTTCTTCTTTTCCTTTAACCCCCATTACCGGAGAACGGCCTTCATTCGACAAACCCCCCCTTACCTTGCCTTTGTACTCTTTAAAGCTGGGTGCTCTTAAAATGTGGCTCTATGACAACTGTTTAAATTGGGGGTGGGTACCCGTATCTGGAGAAAAGTGTTAGGAATACAAGTCCCCTGGGGTGGAGCATTTCAATGTAATCCAATTTTAATTGAAAATCTAGAGACTTTTATTGCTGCACAAAGGGGGGAGAGCGCTATTCCCGGAGAAATTATAGGGCCCGACACGCTTCACTGGTCCAGACTGTCACTGTTTAAATAAGCATTAGCATAGCCGTAACCTTCCCCCCAGAACGTCTTACTTCTACATCTCTTGCCCCCGGGTTCCCCCCCTTCTCGCCAGGCAGGGATCGTCTTTTATCTGTTTTCTCAAAACATTTTATTGCTCTGATACCTGAAAATTAATTATGTGCTTTATAAAATTTTAAAACCCATTACCATTGTCTGTGCGTACTTTTTCACCGCTTG
>JAODAL010060347.1:0-20940 GCA_025379985.1 Phyllomedusa bahiana | reverse complement strand
AGGAGGGGGGGGGGCAATTTGGCGAGGGGGAAAGTGGCATCTCCTGTCCAAGTTGTTGCTGTGGCTGGGCAGGAAGCACATTCACTCAGTGGGCCGTAAAGGACATGTACTGTCCCTGACCGTAGTTACAGCTTCACGAGTCCGTACTGCCGTGCACCTTAGAAGAAACCAATAGGCTCAAGGACTGGCCCACCTTCTGTTCCACATATTTGTGAAGGGCTGGTACTGCCTTTTTGGAAAATAAATTACAGCTTGGGACTCTTGACCTCAGCTCGGCACAAGCCATTAGTTTTCTGAACTGTGCAGAGTCCATCACTTGGAAAGGGAGGGACTGCAGTACCAACAACTTGGACAGGAGCACGGTCAGCTTCTGCACCTTAGGATGGTTGGACGCATACTGTTGACTCTTGGCAATCGCCTCGTTTAACGACTGCTGGTGCCATGAGTGGCGAGGAGCAGGAGCATCTGGACCAGGAGATTATGGGAAAGACAAACAGCTCCCTTCTGCAGAGGTGGTGGAGCCTTGACTGTCTGAAATGCCATACGGTCCACTGAGTGCTACTGCTATTGCTGCGGCAGGATGGACCACCACATCTGAGACACGTTTCTCCCAGGCCACTGGATGGAAACGCTGCATGTGTTGACGCGGGGCTGTGGTGCCAATGTTAGCTCCCTTGACACCCTTCACTTTCTGCCCACAGATTCTACATATACACATGTTTGGCTCCTCCGCTGTCTTAGCATAAAACTGCCACACCACAGAGTAGGTGATTTTACCTCCCACGGTCCACACTGAGTGACTACTACCGCTGCTGCCTCGGTGAGCCCGTGTGCCGCTACTTCCTTGGACATGCGAAGCAGGTTTTCTACTCCGTGGCCGTTTGGCTCCCAACCTCACACTGCTGCCACCCTGCTGACTCAAGGCCACACTGCGCCACGGCCTGACGCGCAAGCTGACACCCTCTTCGCCCGACGATGATGTTGAAGCCCTTGCTTCACCCGGCTCCCAAGTGCGATTGGCTACATTGTCATCGATTTGTGTTTGTCCATCACTGCTATTCTCCTCAATGGTCTCAGTATGCAGAGCCTGACTGCTTGCAACATAATCTCCCGTGCCACTCTCCACATCACTACTTTCCCGCCTACTGCAAGAAGCAGCGGATGTCTGCCCAACCTCTTCGCTGCCAAGCAGCTGCTGACTGTCCTCAAAGAGTTCGTCCTTGCTTTATAGTGGCGCCGAGCCCAGACCACATAGTAGATCTCTTGCCTAGGGAACTGAACGGGACAGAGGCAGGTTGAGGACAGGTGAGGGCCGCTGACCCGCCTCCGGGCCATGCCAACTAAGGGTTGTGTCTGACGTTCCCACTGACTCTTGACTGGGGTTGTCAGATGTCATCTAGGATGTAGTTGATTACCTAGTCAACCAATCAAGAACCCTTGGGTTGGTGGTCAACACACAGCCACTAGATGACACCGGCAGTTCTGGCCTCACAGAGTCACCCCTGCTGTGACGTCTTCTTACTGGGCTGCGACCTGTGCCTGCTCCACAAACGTTTGTGTCATTGCCACTCGCATATGAAGAGCCTGCCACCCCTCTGTCTGACATTCTGTTTGAGCAAAAATTTACAGACTCTGTTTAATGAAGATGTCTATATATGATAAATACACACCCTGTATTTTCCTCCAAATAAACCCACAAACAACAGGCTTAATTAACCCTTGGATATTAAATACCCTACAGAAATGAACAGTTGAAATTTAGGCATATATGGGAGTAAAAAAAACACTGTATTGTCCTCCAAATAAACCCAAATATAAAAGGCTTAATTAACCCTTGGATATTAAATACCCTACACCTTAGCACAACAGGCTGAACTGGATGGACGTCTTGTCTTTTTTCGGCCTTACAAACTATGAAACTACAGAAATGAACACATGAAATGTAGGCGTATATGGGGGTAAAAAAAACACTGTATTTCCTCCAAACAAACCCATAAACAACAGGCTTAATTAACCCTTGGATATTAAATACCCTACAGAAATGAACAGATGAAATGTAGGTGTATATGGGGCAGAATTACACCCACCCTGGAGTTTAGGTAGAATACCCCACAAACTAAAACAAAATGTGTACAAATGAACCACTTGTGAAACTCTTTGGCCCCAGTCTCTGATAAATGCAGTTTCTTTTAGAATGACTTCTATGGAGCAGAAGATACAGAACGCTGGTTGAGGTGTGCGACTGACACAGACTTGTGGTGGTCTTCCGCCCAATCGCTGATAAAAGCAGTTTGTTTTATAATGAGTTGAATAGCAGAGCAGCAGCAGCAGCTAGATGCTTATGCCAGGACAGACTGTGAGAAGTGTGAGGATTTAAGATGGCGTCTGTATTTATAGGCCTATGACGTCACAGAATCCCACTGGTCGCTGATTGGCTACATGTCTGCACATGTCATTGAGGGTGTTGCTTTCTTCCTCCCACAGTTCTCTGCCCCGTGTCACGCCATGTGCTCGCGGCCATTTTACCAATAAAAAAGACGCTTCGTTCCCGCGAATCACCCTAAACTGCGGCTTCGTGCAGAACCGAAGTTTTCCTGAAATTCTAAACGAATTCCACTTCGTTAGAATCGATTTGCCCATCTCTAACTATAGGTTTATGAATTTTCACTCTTTCTAAATAATGATGGCATATTAATGTTTATTACACTATCCAGAGATTCAGTGTAACGGAGGAGTGGATCTGCTGGGCCAACGCAAGCGATGATAGCTAAGCCACGCCAGGGAACGGAGTCTAAGTAGCCCCCGGTTTTCACCAGAGCCCGCCGCAAAGCGGGATGGACTTGCTGCGGCGTGAGGCTACCAGGTCGTTACCCCTGACGTGACTTGCTTGCGATGGCGGCCGGGGTACAGCGTGGTGCAAAATCGTAATCCGGAGGCGTAGTCGGGGACAGGCAGAAGGTCAGGGCAGGCGGCAGAGGTTCGTGGTCAGAGGCAGGCAGACGGTCAGGGCAGGCGGCAAACAGGCAAGGTCAGGAAACGTAAGCAGGCGGACTGGTACACGGGAAATCAAGACTGAACTCAACACACTCTAAACGCTCCAAAAACACACCAACAGACTGGTAGCGAGTGCTAGGGATGCCTACCATATATAGGACCAGCGGCCGACAATTAACCAATTAAAGGCGCGCTGGCCCTTTAAATCCGGACCAGCCGTCGCGCGCGCGCGCCTTAAGCAGGGATTATGCGCGCGGCGGCTGTCAGAGCTGGAGACAGGAGCGGGGACTGGTAAGTACGGGGTTTCCAGCCCTAGGGCAGAAGGACCACGGCTGCGGGCAGCCGCAGCACCCGTGCCGGACCCCGTGCGCACCGGGGGACGGCCGCGGCGAGCTGCGGCGCCGCGCGCCGTGACATCCAGCTTGTAAGCATGATTAAAAATATTAATTCAGCCTTG
Organism: Phyllomedusa bahiana; assembly: GCA_025379985.1. Lineage (NCBI taxonomy): Eukaryota > Metazoa > Chordata > Amphibia > Anura > Hylidae > Phyllomedusa > Phyllomedusa bahiana. Next base: position 17,489 of record JAODAL010060347.1, on the reverse strand, counting down.
GCACACAGTGTCTAAAGTTGTTACAACATGTGTCTAGAAATAACATGATGTGCCAGAATGCCATGAGCCACATTTATTATGTATTTTAGAAACTTTGTGAACCTTCACCAAACAGTTTTGAAGAGTGTCTAGACTTTTCTAGACACTCCTCAAAACTGTTTGGGCATGGCTTCTTAAATACACCAGATTTCTTAATGGCATGTGCCACAATTTTGGCAAGAAGTATAATATAAGCCAACCAAGAGGTGGTGTAAATAAAAAATAAGTTATGTCAAAATGTGATATGTCAAAGCTATTACACAATATGCTCCACTATGATGATTGTGGCACATATTCTGCCTGTCTGGTCTAATTTAAGTCTTAATCATCTACCGACAGATTGTAATGATGCCTGGGAGACCCCATTGACATTTAATGGGGTCATCAAGGTTCCATCATGGTGTCCATAACATGCTCGCTCTGCTACCTGTTAAATCGGAAAAAAAGCCATACAATAAACCTATGTAGTACTATTTTAGCTTCTGTCACACTCAGGTTTATATCCTCCTCTCTATAGCAGTTGAACTAATGTGAATGTCATGAATTAAAAAATGCTCTAAGCATTTAAAAATAATGTATATTCATCAGTTGTTAAATAAGACTGAACTGACTTCTAAAAAATCACTAAAGAAAAAACTGTGAACAGAAAGCTACATTTGCAGCAGATGTTGTTGGTCTGTGTTCTGCTATGCCTAGTTCTTTTGAAAAGAGGTCTGGTCATGCATCGTGCCCTAAAAATGTAGCAGACACACTCATCAGACTCAGAAAGTGACTGTCGTGTGTAGTATACAGTAACTATGTCTGAGGAAACTAACCTGTTATTAGTGTCAGGTACATAACTAGAATTCATAGGGCCCCATAGCAAAATAATATGGGTCCCAACCAAGTACAGCAATAATCACAGGTATGGATAGCAGTGCCATATAACATAAAAACAATGGCTGACATGCTGGACTGGGACATGGCATTTTGGTCCAAAAATGAAAAAAAATTCAAATACAAGCCCTAATCTAACACACGCTGCCTGCCCCCTTCCCAGCTAGGTGTAATGGGAAAAAAAAACACAATTCCGACAACACAACAGTGGCTTTACTAGGGTCTATTTGGATTATTTATATAAAATAATTTATTGTGTATAAAAACATCCATACAAATATCTATAAAGATCATTTTCTATACATGACACCTCTAAATAATCATACAATACCACAAAATACTGCTATGCAAACAGCAAATATTATCACCGTACTGTTACTGCACAAACCTGTATACCAAGAGCATTATTATCAATGACACTGTTTTACATAGAGCAAATACTATTGTCACATCATAACCACGTATCACCACCATATAGTGACTAATTAATACCACCACACCATGACAACAGATCAACACCACATAGTGACTGAATAATGCTGCCACAGCATTACCACATATCACGACCACATAGTTACTGAATAATACAGTTGTAACAAAGATTAACTTGCCAGATAATGTATCATGATATCAAGGCACAGGATGTTACTTCAAGTTTTTCATAGTTTTTTCATTTAATTTGTTTACAGATATGCACAGATAACACAGAAAGCTGTGATATCATGGTCAAGCTAAACTCTGCTACATCTGTACCATCATACTGTTCCTGAATATAAACCATTATACTACTACCATTATGACCAATATTCCAGTCATAGAGTTGGGTTAGATACCAGTTGTACTCAGTTCCTGTACATATATGTGTTCCCATTGGGGAACAGAGGAATCCCCTGGTGGACTACGGGGCATGGCAGACTTGGAGTTTCTTTTAAACTGTATATACATCCTCGGCAGAGGCAGAAAGGGAGAAAGATACAAAATGCAAGAGGCTCAGCCTAAGAAACATGTATAGTAGCTATAGTATGTGCCTCAGAATCAACTTCATTGGTGAGCCCTAAGATAAAATTCCACTGGTGGGCACTAGGCATGCCAATCCAACACTGATTACAGTGCAGTTACATCAAGAGATTCACAGGAGATGTCTTCTATGACTGGAATTGTTCACTTTCCCTTTTCGTCTCCATCCGGTTCAGACCTTCATGATGACTTCTACTGGCCACAGAGTGTTAACTTAACTTTTTAATGTTTTTTAATGGCATTTGTTTACATATAGAGATGAGCGAACAGTAAAATGTTCGAGTCGAACTTCGAACTGTGGTAGTGTTCGATTCGAGGTTCAATTCAACTTAGCCTGGTATATATATATAGGCCCCCTCATTTAGCCAGGTATATAGAGGTCCCATCACTTAGGCAGGTATATATATGGGCCCCCTCATTTAGCCAGGTATATAGGCACCTCACTTAGCCAGATATATATAGTCCCCGTCATTTAGCCAAGTATATATATATATATATATATATATATATATATATATATATAGGTCCCCCTCATTTAGCCAGATATATAAAACACCAGTAAAAATAATAACAATAATACTTACCTCCTTCTCCAGCCGAGCCCGTTCCTCTTCTGCCCGACACTAGCAGCGTGACTTCATCACACCGCCAGCACCGGCACGCCCCTCGGCCGCACAGCCCATGTGAATTAGACTTGTAGAAATCCAGATTTTTGCTGTCAAATTTCTGCATCAAATTTTTTATGTGTGATCATTTCTTAACAATACTCAAGAAATTGTGAGATTATGTATTCTGTCAAGAAATGCTGTGATAGTACTAAGCCAGTTCAGCTAGCAGGGTATTTTTGGAGCACGTGTAAAGTGAAGACAAATACAGTTATATGTTGTATCTATGAACAATGGTACTCATTTATTAAAACTGCCATGGCTTTGTTGCTCTTGGTAACCAATCACAGTGCAGCATTTCAAGAAAAAAGAAAGCTGCACTCTGGTTGCTATGGCAACAAGTTTGTACATTGTGTGTTGATAAATGTAAACCAGAGGGCTGTATTCAGGGCCGGACTGGGACTAAAAAGCAGCCCTGGCACAAAACACCCACCAGCCCACACACAATATCCGCCTCCGAGTTTTCCCTTGATCACGCACTTTGCCATTTTCTAAAATAAACAACATTATAAACAGAGGCAATTAAGTAAAAGTGATGCAGAGAAACCCCTAATCACAGGTTCAGGCACAGGTGTGCACTCTCTTTACGATCAGGGACAAGTGTACGCTACCACTATACAGGTGCCAAAAAGACCTCCAATACTGCCATGTAGAGACCACATAGTGGCCAGATCACCTGCAATCACAGGTCACCATCACATGACAGTAAACACAGCACTGTTCAAACACAGAAGCAAAATAACCCCTGACATTTAGTGACTCACAGATGATGTCTTCTCTGCTGAGTCACTTTCTTTCCATTTTCTTCTCCATATCGCACAGACCATCATGATGACTTCTCCCAGCCATGACTTGTCCCTGAAGAATTCACCACACAAACATCTGGGACTCCTCACTTTTCTAGCACCTCTTTATCTGTGCCCCACCTGTGTACAAACTCCACATCCATAGCACCGCAAATGGTTATAATGACTCCTTTGTGCACTAACAATAAAAGTGCCTCCAGACAGATATGGGGTGCCCGTTTCTGCACAGAGTTTTAGTTTATATTTTGTTTCCTTATATAGTAGGTAGGTAAACCCCTAATATAGGACATAGGTACACCCCTAAATTAAATAGGTAAACAGATACACCCCATTTTGGGGAGGTAGACCCTAATTAGGTAGGTAGGAATAGTTAGGCCCCCAATTAGGTAAGTACAGTAGTTATATAGGCTCCTATAAAGTAGGTTGGTAAATAGGGCCCCATTAGGTAGGTATGTAGGCTGCAGCGGCCCAGAATCTGGCAACCCACCAGTCTGGTCTGGCTGGTACCTGGAAAGTTTGAAGCAGACAATTGGCCCAGTTTAACGCATCACAATAGTCTGGGCCTCTGCATGGGCAGAGTAGGGCCTGTAAATGAGTAGGACCTGCAGGAGTCGGCTGCTTCTAAGCAGAAGCTAACGTGGGTGGCAATAGATGACTGAGGAGCGTGTGTGGTCACTGCTAAGTTTCCTGGCATCTACCTCACACGTGAGTGCACTGAACAGTTTTTCGGACAGTGTTTGCGGCGCTGCTTCTGCACACACAGTCCTGACGCTGCCAGTGCTTAACTTTGATGGCCCAGATTGAGTTCACACGTCGTATAGTGGCACATACCTGTGCGCCGCAATACACCTGCCGTAGAAAGTACGCACTGGCCAGCGCTTAGCCCCCACAGCAGGTGTATAGCGGCGCGCACAGGTACAAACCGTTATACGCTGTGTGAACCCAGCCTTACACAACACAAAGATGTTGAGCTCTCCACCATGCTGGCTGCTGCCCACATAGTCAGAGGAGCAACGACATATATATAAATTAAAATGAATACCTTGAGGCTGTGGAGCTGATGGCCTAGTAGGATGCAGCCCACTAAGAATCTTCATGCAGGCGTGCCTGGGACGCTGCCACACAGGAAGGGGGCGAATCTTGGGAGCGGGTTATGTGTTTTGCAGCCGGTGGGTCCATGTAAGAGAACTGTTTTCATAATCTTAAAGCCCCCCTTGGCGCTCCGCTGTGACCAGTGCTCACACTATAACACATGATTGATCAGAGGCAGGAGCAGCGCCGGCTGCACGATACACAGGGCGGCTTCGGCCTCTCCCTGTGTCTGTACTGGTACCTTCAGGAGACAGGACAGTGTGTGTGGCTGCGGCTCAAGCACTGTCCTGACTCCTGTGGTGTGGAGCTGTGAGCGGTCCGACGCGGCGGCCCAGCGCTGTGGACGCAGCTCATAACTCTGCTGTTCTGCTGCTGCCAGAAGTGGCCAATCATAGCAGCCGCGGCCCTCCACAGCGGCGCTGCTCACTTATTAATAGAAGATAGGAGCAGCGCCAGGTTTATCACACCCAAATTATATATTGGCCACAGAGCAGGCGGCCCATTGTGATCCGGCCCCTCTGGATTTTGCCCGGTCTAACAGATTCTCAGTCCGGGCCTGGCTGTATTTTAACAGAGTAGTATATTACTGTGTGCACCCTATTATTTATGTCACACATAAACAGCACAGAACCACATAACTGTTATCTTTTTAACATTCTTTTTCTTTGAAAGTACATATTAGATATACAATATAGATCTACTTATAAATAAAATAGAATATTTTCTCATACCATACACTTGTTCAGCAGGTGGCGCTGGTTCTATACATGACTGTAAAACTTTTCCATCTTCTTTTTCTCTACCAAATATATTTAATATCCATAGGACAAAAAACTAAGATTTGAGCTACACTGAGACTTTCTGTCATACTTCCCAACTCACAGGAATGTCAAGGATAATTCCAGAACAGTGGGTGAATCTCCCAGGAGACCCCCATAGCCACTATGACCACTTCGACCAGTAGCTTGTCCCTTCTTGCATCATTTGGATTTGAAAGAGCTATTGGGAACATTTATTATGTGTGCACCAGAATTGTGGCACACTTTGAACTCGGTAAAAAAAGTGTGGCTTTGTAGAAGAGGAGCGCCTAAAAAAAATGTGGCAACATTTTGGCACAATTAGGCCTCGTTCACACGGCTTATTTCGCCGCGGATTTGCTGACGGATTGACGATCGTCAATCCGTCGGCAAATCAGTCAGAAATAAGTAACAGCCTATTTTCTATTGAAATCAATAGAAAATCCGGCTCGTCGTTCACACGACGCGTATTTCCGTGCCGGATTGCCGCCGCGGATTGACGACGGCAATCCGGACGGAAAAACAATGTGCATGTCAATTATTTACGGACGAATTCACCACCTACAATGATTGGAGATGGTGAATCCGTCGGGAAATCAGTTACAAATACGTGCCACACTTAGTGGCACTTATTTGCAACTGATTTTCAACTGATTTCAGAACGTATTTACGATCGGCAATCCGATGTAAATACGTTCTGAAATAAGCAGTGTGAACCTTGCATAAGGGGCATGGAGTAAACCAACTAATAGAAGGTAAAAAATTAGACTATACAGTATGAACATTAAAAAGCGTTATGAACAATATGATACATTTAGCACATTTTCAGAGTGTTTATTATAAGTTTGCTCTGTCTAAGCATTAGACAGAATTGATAAATATGCCCCAATGTTTCAGACTGCAGCTTGTAGATCCCTCTGTTATGACAGTGGCTGATGAAGAGATTAATCCCCTGATAACAGCTGAGCCACCAATGCCAGTATGACAACAACTGACCTGGCCTACAACACACAACTTAAAGGGGTTGTCTCACTACGAAGATCATAGTTGAAAATGTGAGGACCAAAAATCTAAGGATGTACGTCCTTGGTTACTATTGGCAAAGTGCTACGGTTTTAGAGAACGGGCTGGTTTACATGTGCTTAGCAACGGTGTTTGTTTACTGGTCAGGGAAGCATTCTGTCCTGCCCAGGTCGTGCACATGCAAAGGAAAGGCAGAAAGAGGAAGGGCAGGTATGTGTGTATTGGCAGGCAAGGAGGAGAAGCAGTGAGAGGACTTGCAGGGGGGTTGTGTGCATTGTATCCTCTTCACTGCCTCTCCTCAATCCCTGTGGCTGCCAATACACACATCCCTGTGGATGCCAATACACCCTCCCCAACTCTTCTCTGCCTCTTGTTTGTTCATTTCTATTCCAATACAAACAACCCCCCTTCAAGTCCTCTCACTGCTTCTCCTCCTTGCCTGCCAATACACACATCCCTGTCCCTCCTCTTCACTGCCTTTCCTTTGCATGTGCACGACCTGGGCAGGACAGAATGCTTCCCTGACCAGTAAACAAACACTGTTGCTAAGCACATGTAAACCAGCACGTTCTCTAAAACCGTAGCACTTTGCCAATAGAAATCAAGGACGAACATCCTTAGATTTTTGGTCCCCACATTTTCAACTATAATCTTCGTAGTGAGACAACCCCTTTAATTTACATCAGGACTAACAGCCAACCATCCTGGGTAAAAAGAATGGGTATGTGGTTGTTACTTAATTAGGCACTGTGATCGCAGTTAGCACTAATATGTGGCAAGTTAGCACTAATAATAAGGGTATTGTAGCTGGAAGAAATAAAGAGGGTAATGTGGCTGCTGCTCTTTTACCCACATAATCACCTTTCACTGTTTGTGTGCTCTATTCTACTACTGGTGCTTTGCTAGAAATACTGAGCATTAGGACATCACATTTACTATCTGTGATTTAAATGTTGAAGGTTGGGGGCATGTTGTATATAAATGGGCAGCGCATTAAGGAAAAACTGTGAAATGCTGGGTGTTGCTGGCAAAATCAAGCAAAGGCCATCATATACTGTACATGTATGTTATTGTCTGCATGCCGTGGCAGCAACATAAGACCACACCCAAACTCAATTCTTGCTAACAACAGTGGAGAATAAATGTTATTTGTTTCAACTGAATAAAGAACGTAACTCATATCAGAGATACTGAGTTTCCATCTTAGTAAATAGCCTATTTGACAGACAACAGATACAGTCTTAGTGACTTAAAGGAGCTGGAAAACTACAAACGAGCGGTTATTAAAATTCATCTTGGAGATGATCAGAACTGGAGATATGTGATATAACATAGTGAACAGGGAGCAGCAGGGATATTATGAATTTCCTGTCATTAATCTCATTAAGGAATACTACATTCATTGCTACCTTGCATTAGATTATATTTGAATACACAGCAAGAAAGCTTTTAGTGTCTCTTCAACAAAAGAAGGACGTCATTGAAATAGAGAGAAAAATATTCAAACCTCAGCAGGCAGCTGTATATCCATGCCATATACACAAACAGCTGTCTATATCTTAGCATGCATCTCACTGAAAACTGAGGAAACTCCTATAATGGATATGTTTACACTTACTGATATTCAGTGTCAGACTTGGGTGCCAAGGGTTCACCAGTGAAATTTTATTCTGGGGGCCCACCAGTGAAGTTGATTATGGGGGCACACCCTACAGCTACTTTAGATGCCTTTTATACTCTGCCTCTTGCTTTTTTCTTCTTTCTTTATGCCATTCTGCCTCTACCAAGTATGTATACACAGTTTAAAGAAATTTCAAGTCTGCCATGCTCAGGGGCCCTCTGGGGAGGCGCGGGGGGGGGGGGGGGGGGTCCCTGTTCCCCTGTGGGCCAGTCCGAGCCTGCTAGGGTGTACTAGGGTCTTACAATGATGCTCTAATTTTAAGCAGCTGTCTAGTTTAGAAAAACACTATTAGGGTACTCTAAGTTAAAAGAGAGGATTCATGTTCTTATAATCTTCAACTATGAGCTAAAACTGACAATGATTACAAATAACTCCTCTAACTCTGGAGGACCAGTGTTGTCTTACACAGGCAGCCATTGATTTGAATAGGCATGATGTAACACTTAATTTCCCCCGTGGTGTTACTGCAGAGAAGTTAAACACTTAGGCTATGTTCACACGGTGTATTTGCAGGGCGTAATTACGCCGTATGGACGGGGGCGGGGCGGAAGCGGGGGGGGGGGGGGAGGGGGGGCCGGCACCTCGCCGGCCCATAGACATTCATTGTAATTCACATGTCACTTATCTCCCCCCTCGGCGTATTCGGCGAGCAGGGAGATGAGACGTAATCCATAGTTCTCTATGAGAACTGTGGATTACCTTAATGACTGGGACGGATTCCGGCCGTAATTTGCGCACTCCGGCGCGTAATTATGGACTGAAATACGTCCAATTTTAGGCCATGTGAACATAGCCTTAGAGCCTCATGTATAAAAAAAAAATGTCTAGGTCTAAGACTTTTCTTGTTGCCCATAGCAACCAATCAGAGCTCCTCTTTCACTATTTCCCCCCCCCCCCCCCTTTCACTATTCGACATGGTGCTCTGAAAAAAATGAAAGGGGGGGGCTCTGATTTGTTGTATGGGCAACAAAGAAAGTCTTAGACCTAGACAGTTCATGTCAAGGAAGCTATCAAGTAGGGATAGGACTATAATAGTAGTTAGGTCTCTTTAAATGCTAATTCTTAGGACTCATTCACATCTTGTTTTTGATATCCATTGGAATACCATTAAAGCATACCACCAAAAACATGGTCTACCATATTTTTGTGTCCGGTGCAAAAACCTTTTAAAAGGGTAAACATAGTCTGATTAGGACCCCCGTAGTCCCATAGAAGTCTATAACCTCATTACAGCTCCACCCCAGTATCTTAACGAATACCAATAATGGTAGCTGAAAACAAAATGTGAATTGGGCCATAATTGTGAGAGGGCTACCTCTCATTTAGATGTCCTACATTTCATGTATACCTAGACAGCTGTATGTCTACCTTCTCTGTCATCCTTTATCTAAATTAAAAAGTTTGAGCTTGGCTGGCAGGCATGTTCAACTACTATATAGAGCTAAGATCATGGACGTATCCAGGAAAAGGGGCCTTTTTAAGGCAGCCACCTAGTGCTATGTTTACACATTCAACAAATGTAATGGGAAACAGACATTTAGCATAGTCATAGGCCCCCATTCACTTGACGTAATGTGCTTTGGGCCTAGCTTTATATGCTTTGGCATAACTTAGTATCCATAGACAGAAAAGCACAGCAGACTGCCCTTACCTATATAGTGGGTCACTGTAACAAAAAAAACCTGATATGGCACAGTATAGATTAGTTTTGTATTGTGGCCAATTGGAGACTGAAGCCAATGTATGGCTATGCAGTGGCTTATGTCAACAGTATATTTTGTAGGGGTTTTAGGGTGTGAATTAAACATTAAGGGCAACATGTATAAAACTTGACAATGATACACCAGTTTTAAATCTATATAGATGAGTGCAGAATATGACAGTATGTATGAACCTGTTGTATGTAGGTTCATAAAGCTAGCATGTGGTATGTCTCGCATAGCATATTTTTTCGCCATAAGTCTGTCTATTCATAGAAGAGGGCTATGACAGGATTTTGGGCGCAAAGCATGCCAGAAAACTGGTGCAGCCCTGTTCATACATGTCGCCCTGTGATTTTATGTTTTGTTATCTAGATATGACCCACAGATATTCTGCTACTGGCATGTCCTACGGTTGTTAAAGGACTTTTATGTTTGCTAGCATAGCTTTTGTCTCTGTCTAGACAACTATCATCCCTTCTTTACTCACACTTTTATTTCCTGTATTTTTGTTGAGCTTGTTTTGTACCACCAGATGTTAGTTTTACCACGACACGAAACTTTTTTCTTTTGCAACCAGATGATAATAAAGTTTATAGTCAATGAAAAATGTGCTACAAATAAAGGGCGACATGTATGAACGGGCTTTTCGCCTGTTTTTGGGAGTAAACTGCGCCTCCCGACCCGAATCCCCCTGTCGGACGCAGGGATGCAGTGTTAGGTGCAGCGTTCGTCACTTTCAGCTGCGCCCCGCATGAAGGGGCGGGCAAGGGGCACGGTGTGGGCGCGGTGTAGGCGTTCCGGGGCGGGACGCGGCGCGCTCGAAAACCCGAGGCATGTACGTTTCACGGCTCGCCAAAGCGCGGCGCAATGCAGCGCTCTGCAGCTCCGACAGGCAGACCTAGTTTATTTTGGTCTAAATGCTCCGGCGGCGGCGAAGTGGAGCAAGAACGTAACATGCGAGGAAGCATACAGAAGATCGCAAGAGAAATCTCGGCGCTCTGCTCCGTGCAGCATGGAGTATGATTCCAAAAAAATCCCCTTTTATAAAGGCGGAAAACATTATCAGAAAAAAGGGGCTCAAACCTCAAAAATAAAAACTACATAAAAAAAAAATCACTTTCCAAAATCTAGAACGGCGCAATATCAAGAATTGGTTTATTGGAAAATGCCGGGGAAATACAGTAATTCAAATTTGAAAGCTATTCTCAGTGGTCGGCAAAAAACCAGCCAATCAGAATTAGGAGCGAACAGTAAAACCATTAAAAACCTATGGAGAAACTATTGCCCAAATCAGAATTAAAGGGGGGACAGTTAAAAAATACAGAAAAAATGCAGAAAAGAGCTAATTGGCTGAGCTAGCGGGGGCTTGGCTATCCCACCCAAATCAGGCGCGAGCTACTTCTCCCTTTGTAGTCTATGGAGAGAATGGGCGCAATGCAATCTCGGCTCTCAGCGCCTGCGGCATGGAGTATGAATAAAAAAACATTTTTATTAGTTGTAAAATTTATCCTCTGAAAAAGAGCTCAAACATTCTATAAACAAAAAATCAATTCAATCCCGAACAACGCGTTTGTGCCGAGGACCGGCGCTACATCGGGAATTGCAATAGAGAGAATTGCTGGGAAATACAGAAATTTCCCAAATTATGTAAGCTATTCTCATTGGTCGGCATAAACCAGCCATCAGAATAGGAGCGACAAAGACCCATTTAAGCTATGGGGAGAATTGTCCAATCAAGAATAGGAGCGACAAAGACCCATTATCCCCTATGGAGAAGTTTTGACCAATCAAAATCAAAGGGGGGGACAGTTCAAAAGACAGTAAAAATACAGAAAAGAGCTGATTGGCTGAACTAGCGGGGGCTTGGCTATCTAAGGCAATCAGAGGCGAGCTACTTATCTCATTTTAGTCTATGGAGAGATCGGGGGCAATGAAAATCTCGGCACTCAGCGCCGTGCGGCATGGAGTATGAAATAAAAAAATCCTTTTTATTAATTGTAAATCATTATCAGTTTAAAAGCCCCTGAAACCTTCTCTAAAGATAAATCATTTAAAAATCCCTAACAACACGTTTGTCGCCGGGGACCGGCGCTACATAAGGGAAATTTCAATAGAGAGAAATTGCCGGGAATACCGTAATTTTAAATTGTTTAAGCTTTCTGATTGGTCGGCATAAACCAGCCAATCAGAATGGAGCGACAGTGGCCCATTCTAACCTATGGAGGAGAAAATTGACCAATCAGAATAGGAGCGACGTGGCTCATTCTAACCTATGGAGGGAATTGACCAATCAGAATAGGAGCGACAGGGACCCATTCTAACCTAGGAGAAATATTGGGCCCAATCATATTCAAAGGGGGGACAGTTCAAAATACAGTAAAAAGGCAGAAAAGAAACTGATTGGTTGAAGCGGCGGGGGCTCGTCCAGCTTAGCCAATCAGAGCACGAGTTACTTTCTCATAGAGTTTTATGGGAAAAGAAATGCAGAGCGAGCTCTGTTTGCGATTCGCTAAGTTAAAAGAGGCGCGGTTATTTGGAACAATGGGAGAGCGAGCGACGCTCCTATGGGTTTTCTAAAGCAATCTGAAATAAACTGAATGGCCTAAATCAAAAGATAAGACTACAGAAGTTGTCCGATGTGTATATAAAAAAGAATAATAATATGGGGGGGAAAGAAAAAAAAATATTAAATCAATAAAATCATGTTTATTTTCTTTATTTTCGTTTACACCCATTCATTGATCCTTGGCTAACGAAAATAAAGAAATAAACCCGATTTTATTGAATTAATATTTTTTTATATTTACCCCATATTATTATTCAAATTTTAATACACTCTGGACAACTTCGGCAGTATTATCATTTGATTTCGGCCCTGTACAATTTTATTCAGATTGCATTAGAAAACCCATAGGAGCGTCGTCGTTCTCCCATTGGTCCAAATAAAGGCGCCGCGTTTTAAATTAGCAATCACAAACAGAGCTCGCTCTGCATTTTATTTTCCATAGAATTCTATGAGAAAGTAGCTCGCGTCTGATTGGCTAAGCTGGACGAGCCCCCGCCGCTTCAACCAATCAGCTCTTTTCTGCCTTTTTACTGTATTTTGAACTGTCCCTTTTGAATATTCATGGTCAATATTTCTCCATAGGTTAGAATGGATCCCTGTCGCTCCTATTTGATTGGTCAATTCTCCTCCATAGGTTAGAATGGGCCACTGTCGCTCCTATTTGATTGGCTGATTTATGCCGACCAATCAGAATAGCTACCGATTTTGAATTATGTATTTCCCGGCAATTTTTTTTCTATGCAATTCCCGATTTTAGTACGGTCTCGGCGACAAACGCGTTGTTCGGGATTTAATTGATTTAGTTTATGAATGTTTTAGCTCTTTTTCAGAGAATATTTTACAACTAAAAAAAAATGATTTTTTTATTCATACTCCATGCCGCATGGCGCTGAGCGCCGAGATTGCATTGCGCCCATCTTCCATAGAAATACAAATGGGAGAAGTAGCTCGCGCTCTGATTGGCTGGGATAGCCCTGCCCCCTAGTTCAACCAATCAGCTCTTTTTCTGCATTTTACTGTATTTTGAAAATGTCCCGTCTTTGATTGTGTTTGGTTCAAACTTCTCCATAGGCTAATGGGTCCCTGTCGCTCCTATTCTGATTCGTCGGGATAGCCAAGCCCCCGCTAGCTCAGCCAATCAGCTTTTTTTCTGCATTTTTACTGTATTTTGAACTGTCCGCCTTTGATTCTGATTGGTCAATTGTTCTCCATAGGTTTTAATGGTTCACTGTCGCTCCTATTCTGATTGGCCGGTTTCTGCCGACCAATGAGAATAGCTTTCAGAATTTAAATTATTGTATTTCCCGGCAATTTCCAATATCTTAATTCTTGAATTAGGATATTGGAAAGGGATTTTGTTTTATGTATTTTTTATTTTGAGGTTTGAGCTCTTTTTCAAATGTTGAACGCCTTTATAAAGGCGATTTTTTGATTATACTCCGCACCAACATTGGAATGATTTCTCGCTGTTTTCCAGCCTGTCTCGCATTGGAACAGATTTTCGGCGTAGTCCCTTCTGTGCCTAAGTCCCGCACTGCGCCCATGTCCCCGCACTGTGCCCCACACACTGGCGAGGCTCAGGGAACTTTTCCCCGCATGTATGAGTGCACTATCTCAGGCGGCGAATCATAGGCGCAGTGCCGCACTGTGCCTCAAACACTGGCGAGGCGCGGCGGATTTTACATAGGATGTATGAGCGCGCCCCAGTGCCGACATAAATCAGGTGCAGATTTCGCCGGAAAACCGGCGGAAAAGTGCGCCCCGACGTGGCGAGATTCATACATGTCGCCCAAAGTGTTTTGTTTTGTGGTCTTTTCTATAGGACTTAAATACCATCAGAGAATGAGAAAGAAGCACATTACAAATGTAATAAAAAAAAAAAAAAAAAATGCAATAAACATTTTAGCACTCTTCAAGAAATAATAATTATAGCACAACATTTGAAGAGATCTTATCTAGTCATACTTAGATGTGAAATATGGAGAAAATATTGGTCCTATGGTTTTCTGAAATGTTTACAATATTGTATAGGTGTCTTCCAGAGTTACAGTATCTACCTCACCCATTGGTAGCTCCACACATCAAATTGCTGACAGAAGATGTGATAGGATTATTTCTAAAAGCACACGGTACAAACATGGTTGACTTCATATAGATGTAGCACGCAGTTATAAGTACTTCTCTATAGTGGGCCACTGTTGCCATTATAATAAACAACAGTAAACCCAAATTTCCTTTTTTCCAAACACAAAGCAGAGTATACATGAAATCATTCTCAATCGAATTGATACCTCACAATTGGTTGTACATTAGATGTCATAAAAGACCTGCTAAAGTATAATATAACTACGACACGGTTACATGACACCAGAAGGAACAAAATGCAAAACTTTTATTAGCAAGGAACAAGACAGTAGATAGAAGTTTCTCATCAGACCACTTCAATCTTCTCTGATGAAGTCTCAATTCAGATTTAAATGGGCCATTATCTTTGGAAACTGTTATCAATCAAATTTAATACGTTTTAGCAAAATTACAACTGTGATGCTTAGCAGCCAGTAAATCTATACAACTTGTCCTAAAACATCACCCAAAGTAGAACATCAGTGTTTACACAAAATTCAAAATTCAGCAGTGCTACCCCAAACACTTGTTCTTCTGTCCCCTGAACTTCAGTCTCCTCTCAACAAATCTGGTTTATGATGTTACTTTGTTTTGTTTTAAATATAATTAGGGATTTCACTGATAAACATTTCTTCTACCCTGTCCTACGTGGTAAATGGCTCCATTCCAAAAGATATGTCCATTTCATTTGGAGATCAGCAGCCATATGTATCAGACCTTAAGCATTTAAGAAAGAGTCACGCAGCCACTCCCATCCTTCTCGGGAAAGACCAAGAAGCCTGGGAGACTGACTTCAGATATCCCAATTTCAGGAAGGATGGATAAAAGGGGAAATGATTTATGCCAAAAGAATAATGGGGATATATACATCTATCTGAATGGATCTATCTTTATGGATGGGTGGATAAAAAGAAGTAAGATAGAAGGAAAGAAAGAACCACCACCTACAGGCTGATGGAGATCCAGTAATTTCATGGAACTGTGATGATAAATTGCTTGCCACATACAGAGCCAGGTGTAACTAGAGTGCAAGCTGTTGGAACCATTACTGTGGGCTGTTTCACTGACAGGCATTGATCATAAATCATTAACAATATGCTGAAAACCATAATGCAATGAAGAGAATAACAATGCTAAAATGTGTTCTTACACAATTAATGTTTATGGTCTCTGGGGTGTTTTTTTATTCCTAGATTCACGTTCCTAGGCAAATCCTGTGCCCACCATCTGTCTCTCCTCCAAATCACATCACTGAGTACTAGATCAAAGCATTGAATCCTCAAACCTAAGAAGGAGACACAGTCATAGTTCATGGGATTGGTTGTTTCTATAAACCTGTACAGCATTTCATAATCATAAACAGAGTGTGATCCATGAGGCTTTGCTGTTTAAATCACCTACTAGTGTCATGGGTGATATAGCCCATGCAATGAAAGGGGCGGGGGTTGAGGGTTAGCCTTACAGTAAAGGTTCTCTGCTAAAGGAGGAATCTGCCACGCATAATAGGCATGGGTTAGAAAAGAATAGGGGATGGAGGCTGAGTAATGAGAGTTGAAGCAAGCCCTGCATACACTACCTGATGCTGAACAAAACCAGAACACCACCGCCCAATCATGCAGATCACTAAAAAGACTGGTCTTACCTGTACAACAGAGAAGACTCTCTGTGGTCCCCTCTTTGGCTGCTTCCCCTCGGTCGCTCTCCTTTCCCCCTGTCTCTCTCCTGTGTGTCTCTTTTCTGTCACTCTCTCCCTCCCTCTTCTTTACTCCCACCCTTCACCGCCAGGCGCTCCGTCCCTCCCTCCCTTCCTCCCTCCTCCCTCTCTCTCTTCCTCTCCCCTCAGCACCTGCTGCTGAGAACAGCTCATTTTGTAGCAAGCAGAGCGCGTCCACAAAGACTGAAGGGATTAAAACCTAATACTGTGGAGCTGTATAGAACATTATCAACAATTTAGATGAAATAATGAGACGATCACATAGTCATGGGTAAGTGGGTGTTGGCCACAGCTTTATTCATGTAACGGTAACCTGGTTAGCGTCAACAACAGTTCAAAGCATCACCTAGAAAGTATTGCCACCCTCTACTCCCAGTACATAACCAGAATTAGACATAGTCCTTCCGCACAGACTGTAGTGACATGCATAAAAAACATACAAAAACAAGAATACCTATAACATGGACAGTAATTCCCAAAAGCACATACTCTGTAAGAAATAAATGAGTGGTTACAGATCTACAGCAAGTGAGGGCGGACAGAGATCCAGAGAACAATTAGACTTCCACCTCAAACTATTAACATTCCCTCTCGACATGTCTGCCTCATCTGCCACTGTAGTTACACCATTAAGGATGGTATAAACAATCGGGTCACATTATTATGGCCATGCAGGGCAACCTCCACGTGCAGCGTGGACAACAGCTAGACGGGTTGGGATTAACTCAATAAGGTTCTGGAAAGACATCACAAGTATCTGGAGTGCGTCCCACAGCTGCTGGAAGAGTGTCACAAGTATCTAGAGTGCATCCCACAGCTGCTGGAAGAGTGTCACAAGTATCTAGAGTGCATCCCACTGCTGCTGGAAGGGTGTCACAAGTATCTAGAGTGCATCCCACAGCTGCTGGAAGAGTGTCACAAGTATCTAGAGTGCATCCCACAGCTGCTGGAAGAGTGTCACAAGTATCTAGAGTGCATCCCACAGCTGCTGGAAGGGTGTCACAAGTATCTGGAGTGCATCCCACTGCTGCTGGAAGGGTGTCACAAGTATCTAGAGTGCATCCCACAGCTGCTGGAAGAGTGTCACAAGTATCAGGAGTGCGTCCCACAGCTGCTGGAAGAGTGTCACAAGTATCTGGAGTGCATCCCACAGCTGCTGGAAGAGTGTCACAAGTATCTAGAGTGCATCCCACAGCTGCTGGAAGAGTGTCACAAGTATCTAGAGTGCATCCCACAGCTGCTGGAAGGGTGTCACAAGTATCTAGAGTGCATCCCACAGCTGCTGGAAGGGTGTCACAAGTATCTGGAGTGCATCCCACAGCTGCTGGAAGAGTGTCACAAGTATCTGGAGTGCATCCCACAGCTGCTGGAAGGATGTCCAGTATC
>JAODAL010060346.1:0-20940 GCA_025379985.1 Phyllomedusa bahiana | reverse complement strand
GATACTATTCTGTAAGGGTTGGGAGGGGGACCCGCCGACCCCCGCAAGCGATGGTATTAACCCACCGGGGAACGGAATCAAGTACCCCCCGGGTTTTTCACCAGAGCCCGCCGCAAAGGGGGATGGACTTGCTGCGGCTTGAGGCTACCGGTCGTCCCCCTGACGTGACTTGCTTGCGGTGGCAGCCGAGGTGCAGCGTGGTGCAAAAATCGTAGTCCGAGAATCGTAGTCGTGGGGGGCAGCAGGTCAGGACGGGCGGCAAAGGTTCGTGGTCGTGGACAGGCAGAAGGTCGGGCAGGCGGCAGGGGTTCGGAGTCAAGAAACTAGCAAGAGGTCTGGTACAGGGAAAAGGGTGAGAACACACTTTGGGAACGCTTTAGCTAAGGCACGAGGCAACATAGATCCAGCAAGGAGTATAAGTGGGACGTACCTTAAGTAGGAGAAGCGCCAGGCAATTAGCCAATTAACGGGACGCTGGCCCTTTAAATCCACGAGAACGAGCGCGCGCGCGCCTTAGGACACAGGCACGCGCGCCCCGGCCGGCAGAGGACGCGGACGGCACAGGAGCGAGGTTAGGTGAGTCCCTGGCAGCAGCAGCCCCCCGGCTCGTCCCGCGGCCAGCGGCGGCACCCGACCCCGGTGGACACCCGGACAGGGGGTCACGGGTGCGCCCGCGGCCCGCGGGCCGGGGAGCAGGAGGGGCCGTGACACTATGTCAGCATTTTCCTGTCCCTCGTAGTCAATTCTATATATTTCTGCAAGTCAGAAACGCGATCCAAATGCTTAAGGACCCACCTACCACTAGCTTATCCTCCCCTCTACATGTATTACTTTGGAATAAACCCAGTAGCACTAAACACCTCTCAGCAGCCTACCAAACTCTATTTGAGGATCTGACTGCCAAACCAGATTATATGCAGAAATGGGAAAAGACATTAGGTCAAGCCTTCTCTACAGACCTATGGACACAGGCAGCTAATGTTGTAACCAAATACTCTAACTGTGCTAACCACTTAGAGTTGTCTAGAAAAATTTTACTACGCTGGTACCTCACTCCGACTCGCTTGGCCCATATGAACACAGGATATTCCCATCTGTGCTGGAGAAAGTGTGGGCATAAAGGCTCCCTTTTCCACATGTGGTGGAAATGCCTGATAGTGGCTCCTCTATGGAGAAGGGTAGAGAGGATGTTAGAACAACTTTTCGGGTGGCAATTCCACCTCCCTCCCGAACTCGCACTGTTAGACTTATCGTTCGATAACATTCCTATTCCCTATCACACAGTCTTAGCACACATTCTAATAGCTACCCGCTTTGTAATAGCATCTAACTGGGAAATCTCCAAGACTCCATCCATAAAAGAAATTATTAAACGGATAAACAACCAATACCACTGCCCAAACGAGCCTGGTAGTCCCCCCACATAAGGTAGCCAAAATCAAAAATAGCTGGTCCACTTGAACTGAGTCCACTTACTTTCACTAATTTTTTACATGCATGTGTGACCTATCACCCGTTCTAGGTGATATTATTAATGTATTGTATCGCTGCTGTTGGTTGTAACCTACTGTATGGAAACGTATGTATCTACTTACATTCTCCTTTCCCCTAACGCTACATGAAACTATTTGTGTTTATGCACTGTTATGATTGTTCACATGCTGAGATAATGTTATGACTGTATCCCACCCATTGTTATCTTCTCATACGATTTAATAAACATTTTTCTTGCTGGAAAAAAAAATAAAAAATGCCCCAAAAACGCACCGTGTGAAAGCACCCTAAGTGTTTTTTGGCTATAATCCATATGATAATTATTTTGAAATGCCTATGGGAGTCTCATTGTCATGCTACCATTTCTAACTTTAATCCCAAGAATTATGTTTGACTAACTGTATATCTTTCTGCGCACACTACCGGGAAGGTGCTTTTTAAGTTTATTATATATATTGTACATCTCTGGAAGTTTCATATGTTATCGGGGTTTCTTTGCCAGCATAATTGGGAATAGGATTGGTTATAAGTTAAACTTTGCTGTGTTGTGACATACAATTGGTTTTATGACAAATAGCTGAATGGCTAGAAACACGCAAGTGAGACACCTCTACTGTTTTCTGCTAAATACTCAAAGTAAAGCCTGGTTTTATATTTTTCATTTTTTTTTTTTTTTTTTTAAACCCCACCCTGATCTTAATTAGCTATAATTTTATGTGACTAGAAAACCCTTTTAATAAAAGATATTTCTTTGGTTTTCTTTTTTGTAACAAGAAGGAAAATCAATTTGGGGACTTTATTGCCTTTTGCATAATATTTGATCTTTGATAAGTTAAGTGCTTTTGTTGCTTTAATGTTGAACAATTTTAGCAATTTTTCAACTGAGCTCTGAATTTTCACTTGTGCTGAAATGAAACTGATTTTTTTTCCCATGAGTTCTTCAAAACTGGAGGATTTGCTGCACAGAAGATTGTTGTTTTAATTGCGGCCTTTTGCTTCTTATTCTTACTTGCTCATGACAATAAGCTATTTTCACTATACCTATGGGCCTCACCATAAAGTGAGATTTTATACTTCTAGGTGTTGTTTCAGCGTGCAAGAATTCCAGTGGGGTTTTAAGTCACCAAGGGCCACATGCATGACAATTGCGTGGTAAATTATTCGTTAATTTATGCCGTCATTATACGGCATAGAATGCGCCTGATTTATCAAACCCGCCTTTAACTGCGGGCTAACAAATCAGGCGCATTCTAGCGCTAGTGTGACATTATCTGGATCCGCATATACAGTACCCACTTTAAAGTGTTTACCTGTTCCAGCTGTAATGCACCTAAAATGCCATACCGAAGCTAAAATATGTAGCTTCCGCTACTGTTCTACGTGCACCCCGCCTCCCGCACACACCTCCCCCAGACGGCATATTACAAAGCGCAGCAGGTGCTATTAATCGCCGCCCGAGTGAGGTTGTGCAGAGATTTAAAAATGTAACTTACAACGGGGCTGCACCTGAATATCGGAGCTGAAAAGATGTCAGGTATCTGGACAGCCTCCCCTTTATGCATATCACCCTTAATCACTGTGCTTAGTTATTGCTAGTTGTGTTTTAAATCAGGACACCAAGGCCAGGCGCTCTTAGGCTAGAAATTTGATATTGATCATGCCGAAATTCTCAGGGCCCCATAGGAATGTGCATATAAGGGCCTCCCTACCTAATTGACATAAACCAAAACAGTGGCATAAATACATTAATTTTAATACGAATAGTAATGTCATATATCAGTGGAATCCAAATAGTAGTTGCTTACATTGTCACAAACCACCAGCTACTTGTTTCTTTAACTAAAATAAACAATTTCTTGTACCTTACTGGGCCCCTGATCCTCAGGCCCCATGGCAGTCGATTTGGCTGCTATGGTTATAGTTACGCCCATGACGATGATTCGCAATAGGATGTAGGTGTTGTAATGTAAGACATTGTAAAATGTTATCTTGCATTCCAAACCATTCTATAGGTGGTCTTTCAGCAAATAAAAATAATGTCTGGGTGTGCATGATATTCAAAGTGGTAGGTAAAAGAGCGGTAAAATACTGAAGTATTCACATAAATGAAGTATTATTAAAATGTAGTCCCCTGATTTATCTTAATCACAAACACAATGTACCTTCAATAACAAAATATCGCACCTAATAGCATACAAACTATCATGCTGTTCATGTTTTTTTATTGTAGGATACTGGAACAAAGTAAAAATGAACCGCTGACAGTGTGTTGGGTCTGTAATTAAAGTTATATTATATCTTTCCAGCTGCCACTTTTTAGAGGGAACCACACTTGGAGTGCAACCAAAGTATGAGCCTTCCTACAATTTCAAGCTAAACATGCTGCAACCCTATTTCTGCTTAATCTACAGCCCTTTAGCATATACAGTTGCATACAATCTCTATTGGTGCTGTAGGCTAATGAAATTGAAAAAATCTAATTTCTACAGCTACAAAGATGGGATGTATTCAATATTTGTCATCAACTGTATAGGATGGAGCAATTACTTTTGGTTAAATACTTTGAACAGAGATACAAACTCTAGGTGCCTTCCACTCTATTAGATTGTGTAACTCTATCTATAGACTAATGTTACCCCATTGCAAGATGTCCATTCTTCTTACAAGCTTAATGTTACAAAGTGAACACTTGTTTGCAGGGTGTGTCCCTAGTCACTCCTCCATCTCATATGATATGTCACAGCTGTGACAAGCTGGGGTATACAATGGGGGGGGCCCCAAAACACCCTTTGGTTTTGTTCCTTTTATCATCTTATTCTTTGTGATTTTTCTGCTCTTTTAAGTCTCCTACCTCAACCAGCTTCTAACAGCTGTGCATATTGACGCCCAATCAATCAAAGACTCGCTTGTCAGTACCAGATTTTGGCCACACTTGCTGTCGATTAAGATGTGAAAAAGGACAATATAACAGCAGGGAACCAACAAGGTGTTCAGCTGGTATTCTGTATGATAAGAAAAGCAGCATGACTTGACTACAGCACAACTGAACAGCATTTTTTGGCCCCTTGCGGCACTAAAAACTGCAATTTAAGTTGAATGAGAATCAAAGAATAATTAAATATTTTATAATCTGGAACACAGTGGGACTGCGATTACATTAGAAGTAAAAAAAATACTATTATACAGATACAAGTGTTTCCAGTATCTTTTCTCACAGCATGATCTTCAGCAATTTGTTGCCGACCTGATCCATTTGAAGGATTATTTCTCTTCAAGGCAAAACTAAAAGTAGTGACAACATGTTCATCATTCAAACAATAAAATGCTTTATTCAAGCTCCATCAACAGGCAATGTTATCACATCCACATAAAATTCAAGGGCATGATTGTGTTGTAAAAACAAGATTCTGGGAATGGCAGTTTCCATCCCAAATTCTATCGCAGCTCCTGAGGATATTTTCAAACTGACACTTAATATAAATTAAGACTGACCACAAGGATATCTGGAAAGGTAAGGTTGAAGGTTGTACACAAAGGGTGTCGAAATGTGGAATGGCCTTTGATACAGAATCTCACTGACAAGCAAATTTAAAAGTGATAGGGAAGAGCATAGCTGTAGGTAAGGTATTATCTAGTGACCCCCCATAGTAACATAACATCAAATTTAAGGTTTTAACCTTTCATAATACTTTTGTTTTCTGTAAACTAAAGCTTAAAGAACTCGCTTTAGAAAAGAAAACAAACTTTTACTACCTGTCCTGCCACTTACCCTTCAGGAACCACAAGTTTCCCTGTAGTCGCCATGACTGCATGATCACGGCCATAAATTGCAAGGCAGTGACCACTGACCCATAATGGCTCATGGTCATGTGAGCTATAACATGAATGTCATGGCTGAGTAACTAGTGAGAGGAACCAGAGCTCCGGAGGTCTGGGACAGCACAACAGGAACAGGTTCAGTAGAGTTTCATCTTTATTTCAACAGCATTGGTTGTGGTGTCTTATCTCGAATATGCCAGGTTTGTTTTGGGCATAGTTCATTGAATGGACGCCTAAACTGGAAAAAATCAAAAGCGAGCTACATATATAGCAAGGAGGATGAGTTTATAACTGGGGACAAAAAATAGCATTCTTTTGTGCCACGGGCTATTTATTCACCATTTATACAAACTAACTAATTACTAGCCCTGCCGCCTGCCTTAGAATACCCTGGCCTGCCCGCCTGCCCTGCTTTAGAACTAGCCCTGCCTGCCTTAGAACTAGCCCTACCTTGCCTTAGACTGCCCTACCTACCTAAGATAGCCATACTGTCCTCAGAACTAGCCCTACCTGCCTCAGAACCTCAGCCCTGCCTGCCTTAGAACTGGGGCCTACCTGCTTAGAACTAGCTCTGCTGCCTTAGAACTAGCCCTCGCCTGCCTTAGAACTGGCCCTGCCTGCCTAGAACTAGCCCTGCCTGCCTTCAAACTAGCCCTGCCTGCCTAAGAACTGGCCCTGCCTGCCTAAGATCTGGCCCAGCCTGCCTTAGAACTGGCCCTGCCTGCCTAAGAACTAGCCCTGCCTGCCTAATAAGTAGGCCCCTTGCCTGCCTAAGATCTAGTCCTGCCCCTGCCTAAGAATCTAGCCCGGGTTCTTGCCTAAGAACTGCCCTGATTCCCTAAGAACTAGCCCTGTCTGCTAAGAACTAGCCCTGCATGCCTACAGCATCTAGGCCCTGCCTCGCCTAAAGACTCTAGCCCTGCCTGCATAATACTAGCCCTGCCTGCCTTAAGATCTCAGCCCTCGCCTGCTAAGAACTGTACCCAGCCTGCCTAAGCAACCTGTCCCTCGCCTGCCTAAGAACTGTCCCTACCTGCCTATGAACTACCCTGCCTGCCTAAAACTAGCGCTGCCTGCTACCTTCAAGGACCTAGCGCTGCCCTGCCTACCTAAGAATTAAGCCCTCCTGCCTAAGAACTACCCTGCCTGCCTAAGAACTAGCCTGCATGTCTAAGCAACCTGGCCCATGCCTTCCTAAGAACTGGCCCTGCCTGCCTAAGGAACTCAAGCCTAGCCTCCTAAGAAACTCGCCCTCACCTGCTAAGAAGACTAAAGCCCTGCCTGCCTAAGACTAGACCTGCCTAGGGGCCTTAGAACTTTGCCCCTGCATGCCTAACAACCTAGCCCTACCTGCCTAATAATTAGCCCAGCCTGCCTAAGAACCTCGGCCCTGCCTTCCTAAGAACTAGCCCCTGCCATCCTAATTACAGCCCCCCCCTGCCTGCCTAAGAACTTAGCCTCGGCCTGCCTAAGAACAGGCCCCTACCTGCCTAAGACTAGCCCCTCATGCCTAAGAACTAGACCCTGCCAGCCTTCTAGAAAATCATGCCCTGCCGTGCCTAACAACTAGCCCTACCGATGCCCTAGAACTAGCCAGCCTGGCCTAAGACTGGCCCTCGCCTGCCTAAGACACACTATTCCTACCTTCGCCTAACTTACTGGCCTTGAATGGGTAATTATGGCCCTACCTGGCTATTACCTGAGACAGCCCCAGCTATCTCTTCTCGGAAGTCTATATACTTAGCTGCCTAATATCGATAGGAGGGCTTGAATACCTACCTAATGGGGGTCTATCTATTTACATGCACTTTATATGACATTTTTTTAATTTCTAATTTTAGGATCTAACAATAACACCTGTTTTGGGGTACAATTACCTGTGTAGTGCACCAAAAAGGGGCAACTATCTACAATTTGGGGCACTATGGTGGGGAGTTTGTATAGAGTTGGGAATTGATAGAAAGTGCTGGAAAAGATAGGATTCTAAGATGTATTTGTGGTAACCTTCTACAGGACGATAGTGACCAAAGGGAGAAGAAGACAATGCATGCTGTACTCGACGGAGAAAAAATGTGAAGGGAACAACTCATCAGAAGACAGTCATGAGGTTTGGGCCAGATGGAGAAAGAAAATGACACGAGAACAACTCTCATCAGAGATGACGTCTCCCTGTGAGTCCCTGCTGTCAAGGGGTCATTTTACTCTCTGGTTTTGAACTCAGTGGCTGTATTCATGTGTTGGTGACCTGACTTCCTGGTGGTCTTTTGATTTGTGGGTTGTAGGTTATGCGGTGCTTATGTAGTGTCAGGGGTGGGCTTGTTCCTGATTGTAAAGCAAATGCACACCTGACTCTGTGATGACGGGAGTTCTCTGCACCACTTTTTTCGTTTTTCTTTTTCTTTGCTTGTGTTTAGAGCTCTCACACAAAGCGGTTTTGGTGCATTTTGTTATGCGTTTTTTTTGTGCAGAAATGTACAGCATTAACTACCTCGTCCTTTCTGCACAAAACCACACACCCACCAAAAAACACATAAAAAAATGCACCAAAAATGCTCTGTGTGAAACCTTTATAGTGTTCGTTTATTTTAGAAAGTGGCGATATGCGAAAACTAGCGGAAATTTTTTAAGCGGATATTGTATGTGGGCTTGTCGGGGGCTTAGTGCCAAGGCGCTGATTTTTATTCCCAGCTCCCGACCCTGTCCTGGGGGAATCATGAGAAGTCATCCCATTCCCTAGGATTCAGGGAATCATAGACGACTGATCGCCCCTCTACATTACTCTGATGATTCCACCGGGAAACTTGCCCCCAATGCTGACAACACCACCGCAGCTGTCCTGTCCGTTCCGCTGCCTCCACGTGGGGGGTAGCCTATCGCGGCCCCCGCTTGAGCCCGCAAAAAATCCTGCAGTGCCTGGACTAACAAGGGGACTCCCAAGCCCACCTCAAGCACCACGGGCCTCCTCCCTGCAAGTCTTTGTGCCCTGAACACGCTTGCGGCTTACCCAGAGCTGACGCTGCACTTTTATGCTCTGCTCCCCTGTCAAAGGCCGACATGCAGCCAAATGCTATAAAAGGAAGCCCCACTACCCCCCCCCCCCTTTGCCCCCCCAAAAAAAAAAAAAAAAAACAAGCATGGTGACGACATTTGTAACCGGTCCGAATCCGATATCTTCTGCTCTCCAAGACAGAGTACACATGCATTTAGGAGGCTGCCCAACACTCCACACATTCTCCAACTTGCAATCCTCCATCACTGAACCAAAACAACCAGGCCATAAAATTTTCCAAGTTGGAGCTCATAAATGGAGCACATGGAAAACTGGAACAGGCAGAACAACATTCGTGTCAGCGAGGCCTGCCTGAGTCTATAAAAACAGAACAGCGCTCTAACACCAACTGAACAAAAGCTGTTCAAATTACATCCTCTGGGGAGACTTTAAGATACGATGATTTGTATTTGATCATGCTCATCCCCCCCAGCCACAATGCCCCAGCCTCCCACCCCCCGAGCTCACTCCCGCTAACCGCCCGCTGGAATCCAGACCCTAAAACGCCCGAGGCGACACTATTATATGCAGAGTTTCATTCACTTCATCTCAAAGATGAAATCA
This sequence comes from Phyllomedusa bahiana, assembly GCA_025379985.1. Classification (NCBI taxonomy): domain Eukaryota; kingdom Metazoa; phylum Chordata; class Amphibia; order Anura; family Hylidae; genus Phyllomedusa; species Phyllomedusa bahiana. The sequence goes on along the minus strand of JAODAL010060346.1, from coordinate 12,014 downwards.
GAGGAAGGCTCAACCTTATGCAAAACGATAACCTACGAGGGCATAGACATAGGTCTTTCCAGATCAACTCTAGAACGGACTCTTGCATGCGGGTTTCCACTCAGCTCTGGGCTACCGTACGTCCCCAACTCCCTGACTGGAAAATGGTGATGATCGCGGACACTCCCATCTTTCAGGATCCCCTCTCTACCCCTGATGCCGAATCACCCTCTCCCCCCCATCACCGCTGAGATCCAAGGGTACCCCACACGCTCTGAGATCCCGAGTCACACATCCCCCACATCGCAGACATCGTCGCTGCGAGTCTAAGTACAGGTTCCATTTGAAAAGCTCTTTAATTTGTTGGCTCTTGATACCTACTCCGTGTTCTCCTCACTCTTTCTCCCTTGCAAGAACCCCTCAGCAATCTCCTTGGAAAAAAAAAACCTGGTTTGGTCTGATGAACGACTGGAGAGGATACACTCTGTTCTTTTCTCAACTTCTTTGTTTTTCCTTTTCCACCCTCTCCCTTCCCCTCCTTTCTTCACCGCCTTTCCCTTCTGTTCCCCCATCTACCCTCCTTTCCCTCCCACCGAGCCTCCTAAGGTTTCTTCTTCTGCCGATGATGACAACATTAACGAAAAATGACACATGTTTAATATGGTTATATGGAAATATTATATGGCGCTTTTTATTTTACTCTTCTTTTAAAAACCCTCAGCTGACAGTCTGCTCAGTCCCCACGCTTGCTCGGGCCTGACCAGCCTGTCACACCTGGCATATCAGTGTAATTACTCTGTACGTCTTTGCTGATGGTTTTGAGTCTTCTCTTATCGTCCTGTGGTGCTCCGTAATAACTCCTGATATTTCCAATCTGCTGTCCCCTAAGCACTTCTGGCCTATCGCCAACTTTATGTGACCTTCAGCTCATTTTGCTGCCTTTGTGAGTTCTGGCGCTATCTATACAGGGCTTTTTTAGTCTGTTCTAATTTAGAACTTCTCTTTTCCTCTGTGTTTCCGTCCGGCCTCCTAGCCAACAACTTGTTCTCTATTTCGCGGGCACTTAATCCCCATCTTTGCCTATTGTTGCTGCCAATGGCCAGCATACGATTTATCCTCTCCCAAGTTAAGGGGTTCAAACACTCCAGAAAAGCGATCAAAAATCTTATTACCACCTCCACAAACAGAGGTCGCGACACTCATTTGCCTCCAGGAGAACACACCTCACTTAAATCACATCTCCAAACTTCCGGAATAAATATTCCCTGTTCTCGGTACCACCATCGCATTAACCCTTACCGCCAAAATAAAAGGAGTAGCCTAGTTCTCTTTTAACAAGTCATTGGCGGTCCATGTTCGTATACTTTCTTTCGATGAGGAAGTTCAGATACCTATTTCTTAACTGCAATATCCAGGGCACCTGCTCACTATTGAGACTATTTATGCTCCTAACTCTGGCCAATTATCCCTTCTTCCGACTAAGGGCGACCCGTTATGAATCTAGCCACGTCGGGCGCACCTTTCCGCCAGTTTTCCGGCGAAATTTGCGCCTGATCTAGTCGGCGCTGGGCGGCCTCATACATAGCATGTAAAGTTCTCCGCCGCCTCGACAGTGTTTGAGGGCTACAGTCGGGGACATGGGCACTGTGCCTAGATTCGCAGCCGGGAGTTTAGTGTGCCATATATGCGTGATCAAAGTCACGGCCGCCGCCCCGCCCAGTGTGTGGGGGGCGCAGTGCGGGGACTGTAAGCCCAGTGCTGGCTGCGCTCTAAGATTCCGCTGTCGAGCAGGTGCGCCTCCATACATGCGGGAAAAGTTCCCTTTGCGCCTCGCCAGTGTGTGGGGCCACATTGCGGGACTTAGGCGCAGTGGCGAGACTGCGCCGAATAATTTTCCGACACCGAGCCCAAGGGGCTGAAAACGCTGAGCAAATCATTAAAGATGCCCGTCTGCGTAGGTAAAAATCAAAAGCGCCTTTATAAAGGCGGAAAACATTCTCAGAAAAGAGCTCAAAAAAACCTCAAAAATAAAAAATGACATTAAAAAAAATGTCACTTTTCAAAAAATCTAGAACTGTGATTATCAAGAATTTAGCGACATATTGGAAATCGCCTGGAAAATAGCAGTAACTTCAAATTCTGAACAGCATTCTCTATTGGTCTGAGCAGAAACTGGCCAATCAGAATAGGAGCCAGTCGAACCATTAAAACCTACTGGAGAACTAATGACCAATCACAATCAAAGCGGGACCCAGTTCAAATACAGTAAAAATGCAGAAAAGAGCTGATTGGCTGAGCTAGGCCGGGGCCTTGGCTATCTCAGCCAATCAGAATATTAGCGACAGGGAACGTCATTATAACCTATGTGAAAGTTCTGAACCAATCAAACTGTCAAAGGCGAGTACAGTTCAAAATACAGTAAAAATCTGAAAAGAGCTGATTGGCTGAGCTAGCCGTGGAAGATTTCTGGCCCCAAGCACTCCGAGACCAGAAAGAGCTTTCCTTATTTCATCCCTTCGCCGTCCATTAAAAACAGGGAGGGTAAATTGGTCTCCACATCACTAGGGTCATCTTGGGGCTCTTCCAGCCTACTACTCCCGACCCTCTAACAACATCCCTGCTCCCTGAAAGTCATTGTTGGCCGGAACCTGTATCATAATCTGGCAGACAAAATAATTTGTTCAGCACTGCTCTACTCCCCCTGGATCCCCAGCCCCTCGCCATCTCTGGAGGACACAATCTCGTAGACCATGAGCTCAAAAAACAATCATGGCTTCCCGTCTGGAAGAGCCTGGGCCACTGATGGCTTCACCACTCAATTTATAAGTGTTGGCGGATGATTTGGCTTCGCCTTACCTCAACAAGCATTTAACGAGGTGTCACCAGCTTTCCCCATTGCGCAATGATTTCTTAAAAGCTTATACAACGGTCATCGAACTAAAGAAGGAAAGATCCTAACTTGTGATCGAGCTATCTTCCCATATCTTCTATTAATAACAGACTCCAAACTTATCGCTCAACTGATTGCTTTGAGACATTAGTCCTCCTGTTGGGCTCCCGACCTCCATCCTGACCATATGGGTTTTGTCCTCTCCAGAAGGCGAGGGACAATACCCAAAAAACATTTTCCCTTATCCACCATTTGCAATATCCTCAGCATCTTTCTTGTGTTTCTTCTATCGTTAGATGTGCGGAAAAGAGCTTTTGACACCGAACACACAGGACGGGTCTCTTCTTGTGGATGTCTTGGAGCATTTGGACCTTCGGCCCGGCCATGATGAGTAGAAATCATGGCAACTGATACTTACTTTCCCTCAGCTCAGGTTTCGAGTTAACGCTTCCTTACCCACACCACCCAATAAAATAAGCAACTGGTACCACACAGGGATGCCCTACCGATCCCCCTTAAGCTTTTACGTTTTACGATGGAGCACCTCCTACAGGCAATACGGTCACAAAAACCTTTCTATTCATTCATGGCCGTTCAAGTAGCCCAGCATAACATCAAAATGCTCTGCTTTTGTGGATGACTCGCTGCTTTACCCCTTTATCTCAGCCCCCATACCCCCCACCTCTCCACCAGTCGATAATTAAAACCCTACAACATTATGGTTCTCTTAGGATCCACAAAGTAAATATGACTAAACAGTGTGCTTTAAAACCTTAACATTCCTGAGCGAGCTCTGAGACTCTTGAAGTATTCCTTCCACTTACATGGCATCGCCTCCTTCAAGTACCTGGGGACTCATATACCCTCAATCTGAGAAGGACCCTTTGATCTAATTCTCTCCCCTACTAGACACCAATCGCCCGGGACCTCGAAATGATATACTTTTCCCTGGTCGTCTGTAACAACATCTAAAAAAATGAACAACCGTCCCCCACTTATTATATTTATTTCAGCACTATGCCCTATTTTGCAAACCTAAAACCTTCCTTTGCGGCTTCGAATTTTTTTTTCTGCGCAAGGTTGCGTGTCCGAAATTCGTATGGGCCACGCAAACACACCAGAATAGTTTGCCCACCCGTTTTCCACGGCCTAAAGCAGAGGGTGGGGCACCTGTTGCTTCCTGACTTCCAGCATCTACCTAGCCGCAGTAATGGTGCGTGCCCTGGACACCTTCCATAATTCTTAATGAGCTAAGTGCGTACATGGTTGAATTGCAGGTTCTCCTGAAGCTCTACCCCTAGCTCTTACTCGCATACAGGAAAGAAACCCTCCATCCTCTATCTTTGGGGTTGTGCCTCGCATTCGGGGCGTTGTGGAGCGGCCTACCAGGACTTGTTTGGATGACTCTCCCAGCCAATCCCGATCCCCTTCGCTAGATTGAACTCACCAGCTGCTAAGCTTCTACAATAAAAATAAGAATGCTCTGGACTTGCCCCAAAAACATCGCCCTGGTGTTTCGCCTTTTGAGTCGCGGTCTTTTGGCTGGACCTCTCGCGGGTGAATGCGCGCCTCTCCAGATATATCGCGTTTTATGCGTTCCCCTAACACAACTAAACTTACTTTCCAACGTGCTGGAGAGAGAATTGCGGTAAGCAATTCACTTAATGAGGGCTTTCTATTTAGCACCACAATCCATTGTCTTGACCAAAGCGCAAGAAATCAACTAGAAGATACACAAGCTAACCGCTGGACAGGGTCAATTACGCTCCTACATTCCCCTCTTACCCCACAGCGGCATCAAATGTTTGTGCGGTGTATTTCAAGTAGGTAGAACTATGTCCACATATGGTGGAGTTGTTCGACCCCTCCCTCAACCTTTCTGTTAAAGTGTGGATCTTACGTACATCATTATCAGTTTGAAATTTAAAATCGACCCGCTTCTCCTTCTTCTCTTTAACACACCATTCGCGCGCCTCTCTGCTTCAGAACCCCCATTTGCTTCTTCCTTCTTCGACAGCAAGGACGTATCTTTCCTTGGAATCTGGCAATCGACCCTCCTGCCCCTCTATTTCTCTTGGTTCCATTAAATCCATAGGCTTTAACCGGCTGAAGAATATTGCCCTGCAGGCAGTAGGCGTTCTGGCAACTTGGCAGTGATTGATTAACTTCTGTCAGACCGACCTCTATTGCTCATTTCCTCCTCCAGTGGCACCTCGTTTGTTGGCCTTCTCCCCCTCCCACCTCCATAGTGACACTATCAGTTTTCTCTTGGTTTCTTCTGACTGGCACAGACCAAACTTCCAATTCTGTTCTGGTTCTTTTTTATTTGCGTTCAGTTTAACTGCTTTAATTTACACTGATGGGTTCCTAAAGGGATCCATCATAATAGTACGTTTATCTTTATCTACATTTTCTTCCTGTAATGAACGGTTGACCATAATTTCCGAGACACCCTAAATTGAAGACCTTAGGGGACTCTCCCACCCCCCCCCCCTTTTTCTCCTTTCACTCCCCCCTTCCCTATACCCCCTCCACGATTTTTCTCTGGCATTGGCTGATTTGGTAATGTCTCTACATTTGATCCATTTATTGAGTTTCTAACTAGTTTACGCTTCCAACATAATAGTGTCCATCTGAATGAATCTCTCCATTGTTTATGTGCCGCCCCGCCAGCTCAGCTTTCAGATTGTAAATGCGCAAGCAAATTTACAAGTTCTGTGTCTCTTGTCTTCCCCACAAATTTTGCGCGCATGCTTATGGTTCATCATGTTTCGTCATAAGACTACATGGTAGAGCCAAAAGTATTGGCCAACCTCCTGCAATTCTGTCAGATAATACTCTGTTTCTCCTTAAAATGATTGCCAATCAAAAAAATTCTAGTGTATTATTTTAGCTTGCATCTTAATTTTGCTCCTCAATGGAAAACCACAAAAGAATTGTCATAAAGCCAAATCGATTATAATTCCACACAACACATATATAGAAGGGTGACAAAAGTATTAGCACTGTTTGGAAAAATCATGTGATGCTTCCTTCTACTTTGATGTAATTAAGGTAACCAGCACCTTCACTTACCTGCTGGCACCTAACAGGCTGTGGCAATAACTAAATCACACTTGCAGCCAGTTGATATGGATTAAAGTTGACCTCACCCTCTGTCCTGTGTCCCTGTGTGTACCACATTGAGCATCGGAGAAAAGAAAGAAGACCAAATAACTGTCTGAGCCTTGAAAATCCCAAATTGTGATGAAGCATGATCACATCTCAAGGCTACAACGTCATCACCAAAGACCTGAATGTTTCCTGTGTATACCGTTGGCATTGTCCATCTAGATTTAAAGCCCATTGCACTCGTGGGCTAACCTACCCTAGCATTGACGGAAAAGAAAATTGACGACGATGATTTTCAACGTGAGAATTGTGCGACTGGTGGATAAAGAACATCAAAAAAATCCAAACAAGCTCAAGCTGAGACCTGCATCCAGCGGTAAGCAACAGTGTCACCACCACTATCCGTCAGGCGTCGAATGCAAAAGGGACTGTGTGGTAGGTAACCCAGAAAGACCCCACTTCTTACCCGATACATAAAAAAAAGCCAGGCTGGAGTTTGCCCAAACTTACCTGAGGTAGCCAAAAATGCTTTGGAAAAACGTTTCTCTCGTCAAATGACAGACAAAAGTAGACGCTCTTTTGGAAAAGGCATCACATAATATAAAGTTTACAGGAAAAAAAAATGAGGCATATCAAAGAAAAGAAACACGGTCCCTAAAGGTCAAACATGGCAAGGTGCCCTGAGTTTTTGGGGTTTCTTTGCTGGCCCCTGCGCACTGACTGCTTGCACCGTCGGTGCAATGGTACACATTCATGAAGCTCCTGAAGACTACCAAACAGCCTTTTGCCACGCATAAAATGTAAAGGCCCCAGTTACGAAAGCTCGGTCTCCCTCAGAAGGTCATGGTCATCTCCAGCGGACAATGAAACAAAACACACACTTCAAAAAAACACTAGAAACATTGTTTGAGTGAAAGCACTGAACCTCTACAAAGTGCCAGCAATGATCCAGACCCAATCCCATAAGCACCTGTGGGAAGATCTCAAAATGGCAGTTTTGAGAAGGCACCCTTCAACCTTCCTCAGTGACTGGAGCAGTTTGCAAAAGAAGACGGTCAAAAATATCTCCAGCAGAGCATTGTAAAAAACTCATTGATGGTTCACCCGAAGTGGTTGTTCGCAGCTATTTTAGGCTAAAGGCTTGCTAACCCAGTATTCAGAGCCTGATGGTCTATACTTATGTCCGGCCCATTTTGGAAGTTTTTGGTAAATGATCAATGGAATTGTTTTTTTCTTCATTCTGTTTTGTGTTTTTAAAAACATTGCAGAGCAAAATAAATTAATATAATCACCCAAAGAATTTGTGTTTGCAATCATTTTCAGGAAGACAAAACGAGTATTATCTGACAGAATTCTGCAGGGGTGCCAATACTTTTGCCCACCACTGTCAACGTATCGCATCATTGTCTCATTAATGCTGTTTCTCTAACATGAATTATCCGCATTTTTACACTGTTGAATGTTCAATACAAGCTTTGAATACGAAAAAAAAATCGTTACTGGCCTTTCTCTGTTCATCAGAGTCGTCCACACATATGCGAGGCGAAAATCCAACTGGTGGAAACATCAGCATATTCAGCCTATGTTGGCGGGAAGGCCGTTCTGCTGCTGCAGCTTAAGGAGGATTGCTCTGGCTATTTGAGGAATGGATGGGTCTGGAGGTTGGGGGGGGGGGGGGGGGGGGCGGCATGCAAATGTCCTGCACTTTTTAGAGTCTTGCAGATAGTTGGAAAACTTCAGGAACCTTTTGACAACTCATATGGAACACGTGCTCCCATACAGGGCACATGTCATCCCTCCTTGGTGCAGCGCGCAACACTTGTTCCTTCCATTGTCTGTCCCATCGGCTTCCCGCTTTTGCAGCTTAGCGCAGAAAGCCATACATTGATTTCTTGTTGCATGATGCAAAGCAATTCCCTCCCTTGGTACTTGTTCGCCAAGGCAAACCAGGTGTAGAACTGTGTGACAACCGCTGTGGCCCTGCACATGTGGCTATGATGGAGCAGCACTTACACTTGTGGAGGCTGAGGTGGTGATGAGGAAGTGGCGCACCATTGGTCGCTGGAAGAACAGCAGTTTGACAGCGTGGAGGAGAAAGGCGCATCTCCCCTGTCCAACTTGCTGGTGTGGCTGGGTACCAGCACATTCACTACCAGTCGGCCGTAAAGGACTATGTAACTTGTCCCTAAAACCAAATTACAGCTCCATATTCCATGCTGCCGTGCTCTTTGAAGACACCGATAGGCTCAAGGACCTGGCCCACCTTCTGGTTCAACATACTTTGCACAGGGGCTGGTACTGCCTTTTTCAAAAAGGAAATCTACAGCTTGGGACGCTCCACCTGGCCTGTCAACAGCATTAGTTCTCTGAACAGTGCCAGACACTCCACCCATTTGGGAAAGGGAGGGACTGCATACCAAAAACTCGACATGAACACCGGTCGCTTTCTGCACCTTAAGATGGTGGACGCATACTGCTGTCTCTTGGCAACCTCGCACTCGGTGAATGACTGCTGGTGCCATGAGTGGAGGAGCAGGACATCTGACCGGAAGACTACGGGAAAAGACAAACATCTCCCCTATCGGCAAGAGGTGGTGAGCCTTGACTTGGCGATAATGGCATCGTGCCACTGGTGCTGCTGCTGTTGCTGCGGCCAGGATGGACCACCGCATCTGAGGTACCAACCCCCCCCCCGTTTTTTTTTGACTCCCAGCCAATGGATTGTGACGCTGCATGTGTTGATGCAGGGCTGTGGTGCTAACGTTAGCTCCCTGGCCACGCTTCACTTTCTACCCACAGATTCTACATATACACATGTACAGCTCCTCCCGTGTCTTGGCAAAAAAACGACCACACCGTTAATTAGGTGATTTTACCAACAACGCTCTACACTGAGTGACTACTACTGCTGCTGCCTCAGTGAGCCCCTTGCTGCACTTTCTTCGGACCTTTGCGAAGCGGTTTTCCTACCTGTGGCTCCATTTGGCTCCTGACCATCGGCACTGCTGCCATCCTGGTGACTCACGACCATCCTCTACCAACTCTGGCGTGCCGCTGCCTGACGAGCAAGCTTGACACCCTCTTCTCCCGACGATGATGATGAAGCCCTTGCTTCCAACCCTGCTCCCAAGTGCGATCGCTACATCATCATCGATTTGTGTTTGCCCGTCACTGCAATCCTCCTCAATGGTCTGAGTATGCAGAGCCTCACTGCTTGCAACAAAACCTCCCATGCCACTCTCCACATCAATACTTCCAATACTGCCAAGTACCTGCTTACTGTCCTCAAAGAGTTCGTCCTCGTTGTATAGTGGCGCTGAGCCTAGACCAAATAGTAGATCTCTGCAGGAGGGAACCGAACAGGACAGAGACAGGTGAGGGCCGCTGATCTGTTCCCGGGCAATGCCAACTAAGGGCATGACTCTTGGCTGGGGTTGTCAGATGTCATCTGGGAGGAAGTTGATGACATAGTCAACAAATCAAGAACACTTAGGTTGCTGGTCACACATGGCAGCTAGATACACCAGCAGTTCTGCCGGCCTCACCCGAGTCAGCCCCCTATGTTGCCGACTGTCCCCCCTTACTGTGCTGTGAACTGTGCCTGCTCCAGGTACGTTTGTGCCATGCACTCGCATGTGAAGGGCCTGCAACCCCTCTGACTGACATACTGTTTGATCAAAAATTTACAGACTCTGTTTAATACTGTATTTTAAAAATGGGTTAAACAAACACCCCTGTATGTACTAGTCCAAATTAACCCACAATCAAGAGGTTAAATTAAGCCTTGGGTAGACAAATTCCCTAAACAAAAACAAGATGTAAATTAGCGTCTTTTATGGCCAAAAAATCAGACACCCTGCATTTTACCTCAAATTTCCCCCACAATCAAGAGATATAATAAAGCCTTGGGTATGAAACTACCCTACTAGAACAACCAGACTGTAATTACGGCGTACATGTGACAAAAAAATACATGCACCCTGATATTTTAGTCCAAATTAGAACAAAAAACAAAAATAAACCCCACAATGAAATGCTTAATGAAGCCTTGGCGGTATGAAGATACCCACAGAAAAAACAGATTGTAATTTGGTCGTATATGGGACAAAAAAATACAGACACCCTGTATTTTAGTCCAACGTCTACACCCAACAATGTCTAGCAGGTTAAATAAGCCCTTGGTATGAAATAGCCCTACAATAAACAACCAACTGTAATTTAGGCGCATATGGGAACCTAGAAAAAAACAGACTTCCCGTCTTTTATCCAAATTACCCCCAATGAAGAGGTTCAACAAGGGTTTTATCATTACTTTTAATTGGCCTTCCCAGAATACGTAGCCCAGTGAAAACAAGCAAACTTTGCAATTGGAGTTATTTGGCAAAGATGTTCTCTAGTGTTCTCTGTCTCACTTATTCTAAGGTTATTTGTATTAACATTCATGGTCCCCAGTAGGGATCCGACTAACTCCGCGCATAATTTGGATGGACAGCTCTAAGTATTCTACGTTACATGGCAAGCACAAATAGTATTAACATGGACGCAAAATTCATTGATGAAGGATCTAAATATCATGTTGGTACTTGAATCTGTTGTAGGTTTGTGTTTATATATTTTATGGGAACTGGGCAGCATAAACATGTTTATTTTTTTTATAGTTTATAGGCAGAAATGAGAAAAGTGGGCAGCGGAAACAGGGCTATATAATGATATGGAAATTGCATAACTGTGAAGGGAGAAGCAAGCCAGGGAGGGGAGTAGTGGACCACTGCTCTGTGACAAACTACATTGGAGTAGCCGCACCAGGGAGGGGGAGTGTGACCACTGCTCTTGTGACAAACTACAATGGAAAGAAACCAGGGAAGGGGAATGTGGACCACTGCTCTGTGAAAAAACTAAAATGGAGAAGCATCAAGAGGGGGAGTTGGACCACTCCTCTTGACAAACTCAATGGAGAACCCAGCCGGGGGAGGGGGAGTGTGGATCACTGCTCGTACTACAAACTGTGAAGGGAGAAGCACAGGGGGGGGGGTGGGGCCCACTGCTCTGTAAAAACTAAATGGAAAAGCAGCCAGGGAGGGGGATGTGGACCACGCCTGTGAAAAACACAATGGAAAGCGCCAGGAGGGGGAGTGTGGCCCACGCCTGGACAAACTACAATGGAAAAAAACCAGAGAAGGGGAGTGTGACCATTGCTCGGGAACAAACTAAAATGGAAAAACACCCAGAGAAGGGGAGTGTGGACCATTGCTCTGTGACAAACTACAATGGAAAAACAGCCAAAAAGGGGTGGGGACCATTGCTCGTGAAAACCACAATGAAAAACAGCCAGAGAAGGGATGTGGACCATTGCCTGGTCAAACACAAGGGAAAGCATCAGAGGGGGGGAGTGGGGACCACTCACTTGAAAAAAACTACAATGGAGAACAGCCGGGGAAAGAGGGGATTGGGGGGATCCTGGCCCCACTGCTCCAAATACTGTTTTGGGGAGCAAGCCAACATGAAGGGGGGATGATGCATCCCCCTTCGGGTAAAAAACCCCACCAAAAGGAGAAGCAACGCCCCTGGTTTTTGGGGGAATTAGACATTTAGGGCAGTCCCCCAGGGCACGGTTTTTGGGCCGGTTTTTCAGCCGGGTTTGGGTTTTTCGACCCCGAAAATGGCAAAATTGTGCTCTATGGAAAAACCCCCGTGCAGCATCCCCACTGCAGGGTTTTCCGTCGGCGTTTGGCCCGGCTTTTCGGTGGAATCTGGCTTCTCAAGTAAAAGGGGGAGGACTGTTCCCGCTCTTCGCGAGAAAACCCGCCCCCCCTCGGCCTTTGGGGACGGGCGCAAAAACAGGACAAAACCGTCCGGAAAAACCCTGGCTGGTATCTTCCTACCGTTAACGGCCCTTAAACTGAAAAAAACACCCAACAATAGGAGAAAACCCTTTAAATTAGTCCTTTGGGTAGAAATACCCTACAAAAATTTAATTTTGCCATTTATGGGAAAAAAGAATACAGACACCCTGTATTTTGCCCAAAAATTAGCC